>JAUYWI010088508.1:0-12480 GCA_034780595.1 Parotoplana pacifica
CCCGTCCCCCCCCCCCCCAAAAAAAAAAAACTCCTCTATGTAACTACCAATATTATAGGTCCTAACAAGCTTCAGTCATTGTAATTACTGTCTGATTTAATTAAAAAAATAATCCTTTATAAAATTATGGATGACTATATAAAATGTAGAAGTTAACAGAAAACATACTCAACTTATATACCTCTCTAATAGCCATAGAGGCAGAATAAATTTATAGGCTTCAGCAATATTTACTTTTTATGCCAATACCTACATAGTAACCCCATTGCTTTGCAGATTTCTTTTAAAATCATAATTTGCAAAGTATATTAAATTTACTGAATAATATGCCAATTAGCATATTCAGATTCACTGGAGGAACAATCATTTTGTAGTGGAGTAAATTAATTATTACATGATATACTTTTTCTTTGATTGAAGCTAGAATGTTAATTTACTTCTAGAGTTAATTAAATTATTTAATTTTTAAACTGTAAATCATTACATGATGTTCTTAAAGGAGCCCTCTTAAATATATGAATACATATGCAAGTGTGAGTGCTCTTTAATAAAGAAACAGGTTTTCCAATATATTTTTTTCTCTCTGATTTTATACAACTAAAGCCATTTTCCTCTCTTTTATGCTTTGATATGAAATATATGAACATTTTATATTATTCAGGCAATGAATGAGGCCCAACAAGGCTGAAACATTTGTCCTGGTCTATCATTAGCAAGAAATATAAATAAGTAGTATGTTTTTATCAAAGTATACCTGTTTTTTTACTTTTATCATACTTAAAAGAATGTGAAAAAATGAATAAATATGCAAGTAATATTCTATTGCATGATTTCTTTAGATATAATGGTGAATAAACATGATGGTAGTGTTGAGGATGAGGATGATAATCTAGAAAATGTACTCCTTTCACACTATCTTGATGAGCTGCACCAAAAGAATTCTACTGGGTAAGTATTGCTAGTCGGATGATTTTTCATAACACTCCTTCAGTTCCAAATTTAGGGAATCATAGATTTTATATATTAATGTGTTTCAAATATTTTGAGTGTATTAGAGAAAGTAATGAACTAAAGAGTTCTATTTGTGTAATTTATACAAAACAATGTATTAATTTGTTGGGCAATTAGTAAGTCATTCATTAAAATATGTTTTTGCATTTTCAAACATGAATGCCAAGGAGACATCATATATGAGAATAAGTCTGAGTCATCAGTATACTTCGGTGGTACAAGATACTAACACGGTGTGTCAGAAGTGACAATTTTACTTAATCGGATGTGACAGAAGTGACAAGTTTACTTAGTTGGATCGAATGCATTACATTAATAAAAAAATTAGTATTTCAGCTAAGTATTCTGCCAAAAATCGATTGTATTGAATTTTAATATTTTCAAAATTTCCGAAAGCAATTTCTCCAAATTATACTATTTGGAATGAAAATATATTAATAGTACCTCTCAGAACAATTTAGGACCACTTTGGCCCTGACCTAGCACCATCAGGCAACATATTTCGTTCCAAATAGTGAAAATTTGAAGATAGTTTTGGAAATGTTCAAAAGTGAATCTTCACTACTGACACACCGTGCAAACTTGTACCCCTCATCGATTTCCTTTCTTTAGACATGTAAAGAAGTCACCATATCAGCAGAAGCTTCAACATACTAATATCATTGCATTACCCAAATGTGTATACCAACAAAAGAGACGCTCCCCCATGAAACTATCCACTCACAACCACTCAGGCAGCGGACGCCGATCGAGATCAGCCTCTCTGTCTCGAGATGACCAGCACCGGCCTTTATCAGCCGCCTCGAGGGACAAAGGCCAATTTTCTTTGGAAGACGAGGACGATCAGAGGCCTCAGCGTATCCCATCTGCTGTCAGACATCAAGCGGTGGATCTTACTGACGACGAAGGGGCTCAGGATCAGACATCTGTCGTGATTGATGCCCGGGCTGAAGGTCGTCTGGGCAACGAGATACTGCTGGATCCGCGTGGTGATACCACTCCAGAGAACAGCAAGTTAAACAGACCAGGAAGTGCCCCATATGGTGGCCATCGCTCAAGGTACATTGTTTTGTGTTTCCCTTCATCAGCATTGAATTTGTGATGTTAGCAAGACTGCTCTCCAATGGATTCTAATGACCACATAGAGTTCTAGAATAAATGAATGGGTGATATGTTATCGTCCTTGAAATCTAATAAAGTAAATTAAATTGAAAAACCAAAATAGTTTTGATACTTTTTTACATTTTCTTTGCTCTGTTCTAACTAAATCTGTGAAGCATTTGGTTTTTTTTTACCCTAACTCTCTTCTCCTTGAGGGTTCGCTTTGGTTTTGATTTTCCTGCAAAAGAATGCTTATAAAACTATTTCTCTGTTGTAGTTCTTTATCGGACTTCGCTGCAGCTGTCATGTCAGAACGTCAAGATCGTCCACGAATTCGTTCAGCTAGTCGTGAGTGGCATTTTTAGTTTATTGCTGTAGCACTTTTCTGTTACCCAAAGTCAGTATTGATAAACTGCATCTAGTTCAATTATTGGGAATGTTTTTTGGGGGATTATTTTCAGTTGCCCGTAAACGCAAGAAAAAGCCACTTTACTTAAAACAGCCAGGAGTTATTGTGGTGACAGTCTTTCGTAATGGAAACAGAGACGGATTTTGTCGTATTGCTGCTCCTTCTCTACCTTTGGTAAGCCAGAATTAATAATTAAATAAACTTCTCGGCTAGATAAAATGAGAAAAACTTTTAGGCGCTAATTACGTACTAGACCGAGAGCCCAAAAGAGATACACCAGAGAGATAATACTTTATTAGTAATGTATACATATGATAGTATAACGGACCACCTTTGGGGCGCCTTGGAGTTACAAACCAGCTAATGTTAAATTTCTATCTTTTGAAAAATCGTATTTTACTCGTTTTATCCAATTCTTCTATCTTCAGGGTAGTGACAAATAAGTCAACATATTGCATGGTCTTGCGATCACAGAAAATGCGATTTCTTAAAAACATGTTGTTATTTTTATGAAAGTTATAGATTTTACATGCATATTACTTGCAAGTAGTATTCTTTAATAATAGTTTTTATAAAACTAACACAAATTATCTTTAAGAAAACGCATTTCCCGAGAACAAATCAATTCTAAATTACATGTAACATCAATAAAAGTCAGTGCTCTGAATTATAGACCAATTGGACAAACGAGCAAAATACGATTTTTAGAGATATATGAGGGCCATTTTACATCTTCAATAAAATACTGCCACTTTAGGGTGTGAACCGTTGGTAAATAGCTTACAATGAGATTATCTTATTGTCGAATTTCGATCTATACTACCTACACATGTATAGTAAGAACAATTTTCCTTCATCTTTACTCAGTAAAAGTAGTAGTTGACCATTTTTTAAATGCGATTCTCGGCTAACAATTAAAAAAACAGAATTATTTGTAATTACTGTGCCAAATTATCTAGAGGGTATTTCAATAGTTTGGTTATTTGTCATTTGTAAATAACCCTATCTATTTTGAAAATGGAAGCTATCGTTTGAAGCGAGCATTACAGCAGATATCACCATCTACGGAGAGACAATCCAATCCAGCAAATGCGTAGTCTTCCTGGGAATCATGCAAGACAGACAGGCTGCTCAACTTCAGCACACATGTCAGAAACAAAGCGGAAAACCGACTGAGACAACTAGCGGTGTTCGACAAGAAAGGATGGGGTGGAAAAGAGATTACATTTCGACAACAAAATGGAGAAAGCCATACCTGCTGGACGACACTGCTCCAGTTGCAAGACAAAGCTGCTAGATCTGCGGGAAGGTCTGAAGATGGTAAATCGAGAGAGCAGGAAGAAGCCAGGCCAGTTGATCAGGTTCCTCACCGACAGCCGGGCATCACTTGCAAAGATCCAAGGAGCAGACGACCGAAACGGGAACACCACGGTAGTTTGTATCCTCAAGATTGCCAGGAATTGCAAGACGATGGAAGAACTATCAAACTCCAGTAGATTTCCTCCCACTGGTCTCATCATGGGCAACGAAGAAGCTGACGAGCAAGTAAAGAAGGTTACAAAGCGAGACCAAAGGCGGATGGGTGGCGCTGGACGTTGAGAAGAAACAGAAACAACACCGAAGCCCAAAAGAAGAACTACTCAGGCTGGTACAGAAGGGCGAAAGATGCCAAGTTTGACAGCACTGGTTTCAACAGGAGAGAAGGCCGCATCATTCACCAACTCCCAGTTGGGAAGAGCCCGCTGCTCAAAAGCTACCTCCACAGCATCAAGAAGGAAAGAAGCCCCATTTGTGAGAAGGTAAAGAAGCGGACGTAGACGCAGAGTACCTCTTGCCCGAGATAGGAGGTTACTAGACGCGAGGTCTTCGAGATGCTCTACGCTACTGCCAAAGATATCTTCCAAAACCCCCCACAAAATCCTCAAATTCTTTGACAGGATCGGCCGCGGACGTCCGGAGACCCCCTTACGGCCCAGAACTTGAAGAAGAAGAAGAAGAAGAAGTAGTTTTAGTTGAATAGCAAAATTTCAGTACCTACTTAGTTAAATGTGAATCTGTATTGTTTATGATCAAGACAATCGTATAACTATTCGTATCTTGAAAGCTAGCTCTACATACATATGTGTGTTTTAGCTTCTTGAAAAGGCCACTACAAGTCTTCAACTGCCATCAGCAGCAAGAAGGGCATTCTTATCCGGAGGCGTTGAAGTTTTCAAGGCCTCGGACATTCCACGCGAAGCTGATATTTATGTCTCTATGGGGGACGCCTTTCGTGATCCCTTCAAACCGATAAAAGGTGTGTTTTGTAGGTGGTAGACTATTTTTGATATGTTCAACTTCTTAGCTAGGGATGCAGTTAGTTGTAATTTATAAAAGATCTCTAATATTTTGTTTAAAAGATTTATTGGTTAGTATCTACATTATGGATGTGATGAATTATCAAATTGAATTTGCTTTTCGTATCAAGTTTTTCGGTTTTCAACTGTAAATTGTCATATCGATTTGGCCTATTTGATATGGTTCATTTGCTACAATGGATGTTTTTAAACTTTTAGAAACACAACAGATAAAGGAAGGAGCCAATTGGACAGTAAATGGAGTAGTTTTACCGCCCGATAGACCCCGAAACACAACAAAGCCACATTTATCAAAACGCTTCAGGTATGTCATAAGTTTCAATGTTATTACCAATTTATCACTTTTGGATTATGACGTCATATATGAAAAGCCACTACAAAGGATTTTATTTTAATTGGCCTAGAGTTCCACGCCCCTTCTATTCCGGCACATAATTTGAATAGCATTTGTCTGACTGCTTCTTGTGGGTATGTTTCACTACGTCTTACCATTGTTCTCTAATAATATGATCCGACCTATGTACCGTCAAGTCGCCGTCGTCCACTTCTGCTGACTTAACCAATCATCCTGCGCCATTTGGTTCTGTCTCCGGAAAAGGTAGGGAGCTGGGCCATGGACTTGTTGTGAAGTTTCGGATGTCAGCGGTTTTACCCAACATCAAAGGTGTTTGTTCTCAGCCCTCGTGATGGGGACAAACAATTTTAGTTTAAGCTTGACCAATTTAGATTCCAGAGAATGCGGATGACCGTTCTCTTCTAGCATCCAGTGTTTAGGTCTTCCGGCTGTCCAATGGATATGAAGAAGTCGGCGTCAGCACCACAGTTCAAAAGCGTCAATCCTCTTGCGGTATGACTACTTAAAGGTCCAAGACACACATTGAATACCGGCGTTTTGTGTTAATTGCAACATCTTTACCTTTCCAGATCTTGTACAGTTTGGCCATAGCAGTTCGTCCAAGCATGAGTCTTCTTTTTATCTCTTGATCACAGCTACAATTGTCATCATACGACTGCCTAGAAAGTTAAAATCTTCAACAACGTCCACATTGTTGATAGGATTTTAGTTTTACAGATGTTCAACTGAAGGCCTTCTCCTAGATTTTTTTCATTGACGGTATGATGACTATTGCTCATTTGAAGTTTGTTTGCGGCGGCCACTAAAGTGAATGATTATGTAATCACTATTAAATCAATTTTGAATCGCTTGGCTTTATGTGTCTTATTCGATTAAATATTATTACTAAACTGCAGCATAATATTTAATGGGGGAAGGTGAATGTGTAGATTTATCAAGTCTAGACAAGGTGTTGAAATTTAATGTCTTAATAACTATCTTTTGGATATCATTATCGTCATACGAATAAAATTTATTGGAAATGCAGACAATTCAAGAACTGTAAAACAACAGCAATTACTCAAGATAGGCGTCAACTACTGTCCTACAAAGGCACCCATACTTCACCCACCGTAGGAAGGTCAAATTGCACCGATAAAATTAACCGAAACTGATAAAGAATTGGCAAATATCAGATCCTCCATTTTTACCAATGAAGAGAGTATATAGGCAAGTTTTTTCATAAATCAATATGCAAAGTGAAGAAGTCCTAGATAGTATGCCCTCATTTGATATATATGCATTATAATGAATATACTCGTATTATAACTATGCCTTATAATAATATACTCGTATTACAACTATGTATTATAATAATATACTCGTATTACAACTATGTCTTATAATAATATACTCGTATGACAACTATGTCTTATAATAATATACTCGTATGACAACTATGTCTTATAATAATATACTCGTATTACTACTATGTCTTATAATTATAAATTTGTATTACTGTTATATCTTAGAATTATTTACTCGTAATACTGTTGTGTCTTATAATTTGACATCTTCCTGTAATTTTATCTAATAATAATATTAATAGAAACTTTAATTCATTGTTTGATAGTGAAAGTGTACGTAAGTATCCAGTTGGTTTTTGTTTATTTTCTGTTTGACCACTGTTGGGTTCTTTAAATTTAACTTTTGCTTAAATAAATAAAATCCTATTTTGTCTTTTTATCTTTTGTGCTTTGGTACCTAGTAACAAATATAAAACTTTATTATTACCACATGGTAGTGAGTCGGGTTCTGATTATTTCGAATACTTGTAAATTTCAAACTATTCTAATCAATAGGCAATATTTGAAATCACCATCATAATTTTTAGTTGCTTCTTTTGCTGGTGATTGGAAATATTCTAATGTGGTATTACTAAGGTACATTTCTATTTTAAATCTGTAGGAAAAGATTAGACTGAATTTGTGTAGGTATATGTGGTCCTATTTCAAGAGTTTCTAAAGAAAAATTTATTTAATTTTTACCGAGACTAGTTTGAATTTATAATTATTCAGAGCTTATTTTTATTGAAGTGAATTGATCATTGAATTTCTATTTATTTAGCCCTTATAGACAATGGCAAAATATTGCTGAGTCTTCTTCATAAACCAAAAATCGTATTTTGAAGAATATTATTACAAAGTATACTTCTATTTTGCAGTTGAGATATTTCTGTTTAAGTATACAATAATGAAATTATCACTGTCTATCTTAGCGATTACCTTATGATTTTATCACACAAGTGGATTGTTAATTTAAAATTGATTGTTTGAAAAGTAATGTGTTTTATTGCCCATAAAATGGTATTCGTAATGCTACAAAATAATATGCTATTCTGTTCAACAAGGCGGCATTTAAAATGTTTCGAATTAATTTGTAGGCAGTACTTTTTATACACAGGAAATGTTCAGCAATTGGCACGCATCCATTTAAGAAAGTCCTTGATATCTCAAGCAAAACACCACATTTTGTAGTGTTTAGCATTTCCAAATTTTCTATTTTCACAAAAACCAATCAAAACATTCTAATTAGATATAAGTTCACAACGTACTAGAATACACGATTAATTTATAGTCGATGACACAGATATATTTATGGGCAGGACTAAAACCCTGGAAACAAAAGTTCAACCATTCCCCTTAGAGTGCAGGATCTTGTTTTAATAAGTCGGTTTGGACCATAGAGATATTAATAAAACGTTTCGATGGTTCGAAATCGCATATACAAAACAAAATATGGTCATCAAAAATATAGGTAAATTGACGAATGAAGGTCATTGAGATCTTGGAAACTTGGTATTTGACTTTGATTTATTAGTTAGGTCCCCCTATATGTTGTAGAGAAATGCTTTGTTGTTGTTCACAAAATGATTAGAATCAACTTCAACTGATAGATGCGATACCGAAATTAAGCGCAGAATTGTCATGGCTAAGAAAGCAATCAATGACAAGAAAATCATATGACAAGCAAAAGCATTGCTCTTAAACCAAAAACAAAATTGATAGGTACACATTTGGTCAATATTGCTATACGGATGCGAGACTTGGCCAATAAGTGCTCAAATGAAAATGCATTTGAAGGCAATGGAAATGTGGTTCTACCGCAGGCTCCTTAACATTCCATGGACATAAATGGCATCAAATGAAACCGTTTCTACACAGAGTTAGTGAGAACAGAGAGCTAATGTGTTGTGTTCGTCAAAGGCAGCTAAAAAGTTTTAGGGCACACAATGAGACAAGATGGCTTAGAGAAAGTATTGCTGGAAGGAAAGATTCATTGTGTAGAGCTAGAGGCAGACAAAGGAAGGTTTATTTATCTCAACGGGCTAGTTGCTGCCTGTACTGATACTCGGAACAAGTTTATTTTTCTCCAATTAACTCGAGATTATGATAAATTCAATTGACTAATTCCAACTTCAGGACCTGACAGGGTACTCCAAGAAGAAGACAAAAGTTTATAATACCTAACATTTTTGTAAATTATGTTTGTTCTACATTATGATTTGTGAATCTCCACAATTTCAATAGTTTTCCTTGAACCCTAAAACCTATGTATGGATTAGATTTCCGGGTGTGGATATTTTGGTCAACAACAAAACATAGATTGAAACGCAAAGATTTTTTTGTTTCTGGTTCATTCTATTAAATAAATTTTTATTGCCTCTCATATGCATTAATATCGACTCTTTTGTATATTTTTAAATTTATTCAAAATGAAAAATTATAAACTTGACTACATCAAACTTCAAGTTTATTATATTATGGAAAGTGACCTTCCTGAAACATTGAAAGACGGTTTATTATGGAGATCCCAGTGCAACTGTGTTTGGCAAGAATATCCTGATTCTTTAGATATAGTTGTTACACGAATTCACTCGGAAGCAACTGTATGCGCTGCTATTATGCAAAGCAAAAACGATGTTCTTCCAAATCCAGAAAAAATTGATACGGCTGTTAAAATTTTTGAAAAGCATTTCTTTTGTCGCTCAAATCCTTTTTTATTAGTTTCTGATCTGACTAAGTCTCCTGCTCTTGTAGATATTACATGCAAATTAAAATCTCGGGAAATTCGGTCTTTGTGGGAAAATAATGCCCATACTCATTAAACAGTAGACAATTTCTTAATATAGAGTTAACCAAAAGACTTCAGAAATTGTATATGCGTCCAATTCTACATTATACTACAAAAGTCAATCACCAGCTGTTATGTTTTTAAGAAAGATATCAGAAATTTTATCATTGCTATTAATTCAACTTATCTATTATGTGTGCCAACCTGTGATTTGTTTGTTATTTGCAATTGACAACATGAAACTTTATAATCAATGAACTTATGATTTTCTTATTGAATAGCTTGTTATAATGATTTGACTCAATTGACCAATTTGATTCGCTGACTCAATTGAAATGGTTGTATTTCAAACTTGAGAACATTTCTTCTAATTGTTTTATATAAATCAACGATATTGTCCATATAATATGTATCATTTATAATTTACATCGTTTGAGTGTTTTGCTTTACCTAGCTAATAATTAAATACCCAATTTGTTCTGTACCATTATCAACTTAACTCATTTCCTTGTAATTAATTGCTTCTATTTCTTGACAATTTATATATTACCTAAAACTGTTTAAACAATTGTGATAATTAAATAAAATTGTAGTTATACATATTTCATTTATTTTTTACTTGCATTTTCCAGTAGTACCTCTCTACTTAGAAAATAAGGTTAACATTTGGTATATGAAGAATACTATATTAAGAACAATCAAAAAGGTTTAACTGAAAAAAAAGTTATTTGATGGATTCTTCACGTTTCTAAAAAATGGTCAATATTTGGATCTATTGTCCATGCTTATAAGAAAGCGAAATTAATAAAATTGTGTCACGAGTTGATAATACCAACGGACCATCTATTTCAGTATTATGGAATTTTATGCAAATTTATAAAAAATGTTTTATGTCCAAATAATCACATATAGCAAAAACATATATGATAACATGTTTATCTTTTGATCTTTAAATGTAGGTATCTACTTGGCGGGCCCAACCATTATAAGATTTTTATACTAAATAAAAATCAGTACATAAATTAGTCGTATTAGATAATTTAGTCCTACATAAATTAGTCATAAAATATAAAAGTCGTACATAATTTTATATAATTTAGTCACAAAGTTGTCGTATACACTTATTTCTATGTGATTACGATTTCTAATATCTTGTTTGATCGTTTATTATCACAATGTGCATAGATGAATACGACGTTTTTAAATTCGACTATTTTGTTAGGGAAAATACGACTAAATTATATGCGACGTTTCCTATTTTATGACTTTTCACCATGAATCCATGAAATAAATAGGTCGCACCGAAAAATTAGGTCGCACCAAAAATTATACCTATTAGGGACCGTGAAAAATACCTACTGACTTTCTACCAGCCAAGGTATACTTCAGCAAATTAATTCTTACATGATTACCAAAATTAAATATGTATGCACTTATCCCACCTACCTGATAACAAGCTGGTATCCAAATTTCCATTTCTATGAAAGCCTAAGCCATACTTAGCAAGTCACACGTCTTATATATTACTACATTTTTTCTACGAAAATGAATTTAGAATACCTAACACCGATCTCTTGCCTACTCTGTGTTTTTAAGGGAGAAGAATGAATGGAAGAAGAGACGTGTTGTTGTGTTCAAAAACGGCTCTGGTCTAGAGGCAATAGAGGTTGTGGTTGACATGGAGGATATCCAAGGTGTACGTTATAATAGTTCTTTTTATGTTATATAAAGGTGACTTATTGCAATCTGTCAAATTAGGCACAGTAAAATGATTTAAAAATTTATGTTTAATTTACATTAGCTAAATGCATGCATCGGTACGCATTATTAATTTCGTACTCCGTAGATACATACATAGGCACTTGACTGATTCTATTGTTTGTTCTTTTCAGTTCCTCGTAAACTGTACTGGAAAATTTAGTTTGGGCTCGCACATTCGCAAGATCTATTTGTGGGATAACACTCCCATAGAGAATTTGTTTGAATGTAAGTTTCGATTTCTAGATCATCATCAATAGAAGTAAAATTGTCTTCCTCTTTGATTAATAGATTTCTGGCTTAACACATAGATAAATTACTAGAGATCAAAATAAAGCTTTTATTTACACGTGCATAAGTTAATTTTTTATGAATGACTATGGGGTTTCTTTTCAGCGTTGTTTATCTCTCTGACTTTTTTATGTATGTATATTGCAAAGTCTACCCCTTAGAGTAATCCTTATTCATATGGCCTACTCCATGGTGATTTACTTTATTCTACTGAAGACTATATACCTATCTACATTTTTTAGTGCCTGATATGGATCCAATCCTTGACACAGCCCTGGGTACGGCAACATTGGGACCTGTTTGGGGCTCTAAAGGAGAGGGACTTTCTCCATCTGGAGTAGAACAATACTTTATGGAGGTTGTTAAAATGTTGTCATCTAAATTGTCCGGTTTTCAACAATATCAGAAACAGGTGTGTGTTTAATGTGATAAGAAATAATTATGGGTTTCATAATAATTATGCTTTTGAATTATGTAATTCATTAACGAATTCGTATGGTACGACCACTTACATTAAATTAGTATTTTTATTCGGCATAAAGGCATAAAAATAGTTTCTTGTGTTTCCAATATTTTTTTCATTATCTGAGAATAACTTCACGAAGTGTTTTATAACATTTTATTTTGTCAAGACTAATAATAAAAAAATAGGTAAGCTTGATACAAATATACTACTCGCAAGTGATAGCCCAGGACAGATATTTCGGCCTTGTTGGGCCTGATCAGCTAGGCATAATCACAGCCCTGAGCAATATACAATTTTTGTGAATTTATACCAAAGTACAAAACTTAGAAAAAAATTGCTATAGTTGCATAAGAAGATAGAAAAAGAAGATATTCAGAAGAATTATATATTGGAAAGTCTGTTTTTTTATTAAAGGGTACTCACACTGCCAAAGCAGGTCTTGGCCCTTTAATGAAAATAGGCTTTCCAACATTTTTTTCTGAAAATCTTCTATTTTCACTCATCTGCAAATTTTCTTCTCTTTTTTACTTTGATATGAAATATACGAACATTTTATATTGCTCAGGCTGTGATTATGCTTGGCTAATGAGGCCCAACAAGGCCGAAACAGCTGTCCTGG
>JAUYWI010088519.1:0-12479 GCA_034780595.1 Parotoplana pacifica
AATATTTTTTAATGAAATTTTCTAATATTGTGCCTTGCCATCTGCCTAAACAATGGAGAAAACTTTCATTAAAAAATGTCGATCCAGAAATAATTGTGGAATTCGTTTGGAAACAATATTTTGCTGACTTTTATTCACTTTTTTATACTGTTACGGTTACTTTTGAAGGGGGTTGTAGATAAAATAGTTTAAGCAATTATTATTACAATTTTTGAGGAAATTCTCTTACGATTTATTTCAATATGGTTTGTTGACCTGAACACGTATTGTGCTCTCTCATATTGGACTTTGAAACAAATTTTTATTGATAATTTTTCCAAGATATTCGTATATCTGCTTACTTAATAAAGTGCTGAATGTGGTATGTTGTTGTGTAACATAAGTTATGTGACATGCTGGTAACATATTGTGTATCATGTTTTGTGATAATATGTTACATAAATTATACCAATTCTATTATATTGATAATAAAACTAAAAATCAATTTTTGTTGATGAGTAATTCGCAAACCAATACTAGTCTCCATTTAGTTCATTCACCATGCTTTCCAACACCTAATTTATTTTATTACTATTTAGAGTTTGTGATGAAATGTTTCAAAATATTTAATTGTGTAAAAATATTGATTTGTAGTGATCAAAATAATTTTAATGTTACTATTACGTAATTTCTTTTTAAACTTAAACATTTAAAGTATTTAGTAAAAAGCTTTCGTTAAAATAAGTTAATAATATCCAATAGAAGTTTAAGAACTAATACGTAGAATACTATATGCTGCATATTTCAAATTGAGCAGCATATTGTTGTTGTTGTGTCTGGCGGGCTACGGATCAACTGTGATCCATATTGCAACATCGAGCAATGTTATCACGGGATCTAAAAACCCTTTTAACTGTGATCCGCAGCTTATTCCAATATATAGTTGAAAATTGTTAATTTCTGAGGTTAGATAAAGGGCTATTAGGTCCGGTTGAACTCACAAAAATTTACGATTCATTGCAAAACTAGTTAAATTATCATCAATGCTATCCCGTTACGGATCACACAATCAAATCTTCTTTGCAATCGTATTGTTGCATTAATACAATGACTACAAACAAGCAAGCAAAAACGAAAACAACAAATGATGAGAAGACGCTTTTAACTTGGTTCGATTTGATTAATTTTTAAAATGAAGCTCATTTGGCGGGGAATAATAAAATTCAGCCTACATTGAAAACATCATGAAACAGTTTTCGGAATAAAATAAATAAATGTTCTGTTTAAAACCTTTGGAGTTGGAATTGAAATAGCAAACATTTTAACATAACATAAAGTTTGACTGACTTTCGTAGGTACCTATTTTATTTTTCTAATTTTCAATTTCACATACAGTTCTTGATCTGTTTGCATTCTTACTAGATCACGATCAATCCGTCGGTTAATCCTTTCAAGTTCGCTCGTTTATCTAATACAAAACAATACAGAAACAAAGTAATTGAATCAATAGTTAATTTACACACACACGGAACATGTAAAAATTAATTATTTTATTTCAACGTCCTTATTGACTGATATAATGTTTGTCTTTTTAATAAATTAGACTGTTTATTTTGTGTACATGCTGCCTCCTTGACGGAAGGCCCCCATGTCTAATTGTCTCAACGGTTGTCAACTGATTATCATTTTTCTAATGTTGAATCCTGAAGCATTCGGTTTATTAATTGTTGAGATATGAATACATAGTTATTTTGGGCAAACTTATTTTAAAATCGGCAGTTGGCCGTGCTGTATGGTAGGGAGGTAGGTAGGTAGGTAGGTAGGTAGGTAGGTAGGTAGGTAGGTATGCACCTATGTATACCTATCATATGAAAATCAAAGTAAGAATAGATTACATTTTTGCGCTAAAGTATGTAGGTATAAATAACATGTTTTTAAGCTGTTATCTATGCATATGGTTACACTTAATTAGTTTTTACATAACATGTGATTTTCTTGTAACCCTTTATTTCTGTTTTTTGTAGACTGGTTATTTTCAATGTTCTAATCTACTTTTCATAAGCAGTATTATGATAGCATAAGCTACTTTTGTGTAGATACGGACTGTATAATGCCTATCTAGAGAATTCTCTTTGAAAAATTCACAATTGATTTCTAAGTATTCTACGTATAATCTTCCTGGCTGTCTATTGTTAAGTGTATTCAACAAAATGTCTATTATCTAAATATTTTTTCAATTTTATGGAAGAGTAATAACGGATAAAGCGCACACAGTACTACAAGATAGATAAAAATGTATGATATGCAATATTAGTTACCTACTCAATAGTATAATGTACCGTTTTATCTATGTACATATATTTCTGATGTAGAAAAAAATGCTGCAAATCCGACATTTTCTTGATCCACACCTTCCATTTCAATAGACATTTCCATACCACAAAATAAAATAATTATGTATAAGACGTTTCAAACTATCTAATCATTAAAAAAACTAGATATTAAATAAATAGGTAGTCAATATACGAACAATTTAGTAGTTCTCTAAACACTCTATGATACATAATTAGAAATCGAGCAATACAATATAAAAAATAAAACATATTGTTAAATTTATTATATGTAATATGAATTCTATTGATTTGTTATGTTATTTCTAACCATATTAAATTTACAATTAATATATGAAGGAAAATTAGAGAGGTGATCAAATGCGAATAGAGCGTTGTAATTGAGATTTTCTGGGAATGTCTGAGTTGAGATGGAAAGAAAGAGGATATAGTCTAAAGAGCATATATTTTATTACTCAGGGAATGAAAATGGACCGTTCTAATGGTGTTGCCATTATTTGTTCTAAGAAAACAACTCGTTGTGTGTTGTGGGGTACAATCCTGTGAATGACCGTATTATATCAATCCGTCTCAAAGCACACCCTGTAAACATCAGGATTATCCAACTATACAGTCCACTGGAGAACCAATACCAAGGAGAGGCTGAACTGAAGAAGACATGCTGAGGCCTTCGTCCTGCAGTGTGCTGACCCAGGTTGAAACAATACAACAACAGTCCCAACGGCAGACGATGAGAACGATGTGTTAGAAATGTTTTCTATGAACAGCTTGAAGACGTGATGGACAAAATTCCTAAGAAAGATATTATCCTAGTAACTGAAGACTTTAATGCTGGGTCGCAGCTAGTGAATTTTACTGGTCCATTAATCTAACGATTTCCGAAACTATTTTTGAACAGCATCCTAGAAGTCTTTTCACTTGGATTTTCCCTGATGCATGTACTAAGAAAACAGATTGATTATATCGTGATTAGCAACAGATAGAAAAGTAGCATCTTATAAACAAAAACTCTACCAGGAGCTGACTGTGGCAGTGACCATCCACTCCTCAGAACAAAAGTCAAACTGAAGCTAAAAACAGTGAAACAAAGTTCCAAGAAACCTATTCGGTATCAATGTATCAGACATTACCAGTGAATACACAGTTTATGTTACAAACAAATTAGAAGTCCTTTAGAGAAATGAGCTATGACACAATCAACAATCCAAGGGGAAAGAAAGAAGAAAAGAACCGAATGACTGAGTGATTACACTCTTGAACTCATAAATCGCAGAAGAGAACTTAAGCAAAAGCTTTATCAAAATAATTTTGACCAAATTAGAAATCTAAGTCGAGAAATCAGAAGAGCAACTCGGAGAGACAAGAACAGTTTCTTAGCTAAAAGAGTTGAAAAAATAGAATGGTACAACCATGAAAATAAGCCAAAGGACTTTTCAGAGCCATTAAAGAAATAACTGGAAAAACTTTATCAAAAGATTGGTTGCATCAACAAAAATGAAGATGGTGATATTCTAACTGACATTCTAAACAGATGGAAGAACTATTGCGAAGGACATTTTATTTTTAAAAATATGACGAGTTGTATAGAAATCCTGTTGTCTATAAACAGAATACAACTGAGCCTGATATTCTTAGGAGCGAAGTAGAGACAGCTATTAAGAAATTTAAAAAAGTAAAAGCCCCATGTATTGCTGAAGTACCTGCGGAGCTTGTTGCAATGTCTGGTGAAAAAAGAATTGAAAAGTGAATAAATTATGTAATAAGATCTGGGAGACGAGAACCTGGCCCAAGGACTGGTGTAGGTCTGTATTCATTCCTCTACCAAAGAAAGGAGACACAAGAGAATGCAAAAAACAATAGAACAAAGGCAGACGAAGTAAAAGAAAAATCGAAAGATTATACCAAGAGACATGGGATTTCCAGTTCACCTTGTCATTCTGCTCAGGAGCTTGTATCACAATCAAGAAGCTACAGTCAGAATTAATTCGACGAAACTGAGTGGTTTAACATCGACAAAGGAGTTCCTCAGGGATGTATCCGATCTTCCTGCCTTTTAAATATTTATCGTGAATCTATCATGAGAGCCGCGGACCTTGAAAACCAAGACATCTGAATTAAGATCGGAGGTCGCCTCATCAACAACCTCAGGTACGCGGATGACACCACTCTAGCGGCCATAAACAAAATTCAAATGAGCAATAGTCTTCATACCGTCAATGAAAACAGCAAGGAGAAGGGCCTTCAGTTGAACATCTGTAAAACTAAATTCCTTTCAACCGAGGCTATTAACAATTTCAAACTTAATGAGAAAATGTGGACGTCATTGAAACTTTTGATTTTCTAGGATCTCATATCAATGATAATTGTAGCTGTGATCAAGAGATCAAACGAAGACTCATGCTTCGAAAAACTGCTATGGCAAAACTGGACAAGATCTGGAAAAATAAAGATGTTACAATTAATACGAAACGCAAGATCATCGAAACGCTGGTATTTCCTGTTACTCTCTATGGATGTGAGAGTCTTGGACCTTTAAGCCTTCAAACTGCAAAAGGATTGAACTGTGGTTCCCGCGCCGAATGCTTCGCATCCCTTGGACAGCCAGACGACCTAACCACTGGATTCCAAAAGAGTTTGGTCATCCGCATTCTCTGGAATCTAAAATGGTCAAGCTTAAACTTAAATTTTGGCCACATAATGAGGGCTGAGAAGGGCTTAGAGAAAGATTTGATATTGGGTAAAACAGAAGAAAGGGAAAAAGCAGAAAGAGATGGCTCGATGACATCCAAAACTTCACAAACAAGTCCTTGACACAGCTCCGTACCTTTTCCCGAGACACAACTAAATAGCGCAGGATGATTGATGAAATCACCAGAAATAGATGGCTACTTGACGGTACATAGGTAGGTAAAGATTTTGATTGTGTAGACCACGAATTACTTTGTCTACTCTCAAGGAAATGGGAATTCCATACTATGTTCACTTTTATTGAAATCAATGTATGACATCCAAGAAACAACTGTTGGTACTGATGAAGGATGTTCAGATTTCTTTAAAATGCAGAAAGGTGTTAAACAGAGATGTATTATTCCACAATTTCTATTTAATCTGTATGGCGAGTATATCATGAGAGCTGCTTACAGTGAATCTGATGCTGAAAGAATTTCTGTTGGAGGTGAATGCGTAAGAAAATTAAGATATGCCGATGGCTGACTCAATTGATAAAATGTAAGTGATGCTAAATAATGTCAAGAAGGAAAGTGAAAAATGGGGCTGTATTTGGATGTTGATATAACAAAAATGATGGTGATTGGTGGCGAACAAGATGACCCGGACATAATAATTGACAATCAAGTAATTGAACGGCAGGAAGAATTTAATGTTCTGGGTTCTATAATCACAATGGATGGAAACTGTAAAAAGGAGATTGACAGAAGAATTGCAATGGAAGAACAGTGGTCAAATCACTCAAAAGAAATCTGGAACGATAGAGGAATAACCAAACAAATTAAGATTAAATAATAAACAGTCTAGTTTGCTCTACATATTATCAGATATGGCTCAGAATCTTGAGATGTGGGTATAGAAGAAGATGATAAGATTACATGGCCTGATCGACGCACCATTGAGAGTGTTATTCAAGAGGTAGAGAACCCAAACTCTCTTCTGAGTCAAGTTTAAAGAGCACAGTTCACCTCTTTTGGTCACATTGCACGAAGAAATTAAACAAGCCTTGAAAAAAACTATGGCAGGAATAGTGAAAGGACAATGAGGATGTGGGCAGCCAAAGAGAGTGCAAAGATGAAATCAAGACCATAATGAGAGAGACAATCAGCACTTTAATGAGGATGGTACAGGACAGAATAAATGGAAAGAACCACCACATATACTATGTACATAGTAGGTAAAATTACGTGGAAACAAGTGATTTCACCTAAGGTCACACAAAATTATTTCACTATGACCTTAATCAGACCCTCCAAATTCGACTGCAATTTATAGAGCGAGCTTATAATAAAGTTTCATTCAAGCGGCTTAGATTTTTTATAATTAAAATATATGCGATTTCTTGTACAATTATCAGTTTTAAAAGGCACTTAAAATGCTCAAATTTAATTTAAAATATACTTGCAGAATCCTCATAATGACATTTATAAAACAGATCAAAGGCAAGCTCATTTCAAAGTCGTTTTATCAAGAAATTTAAAATACGCAATAAGCTGTAAATAAGCTTGAAGGCCTAAAATCTTATACAAGTAATAAAAAATAGATGTTTAAAATATGTATTTCTTGAGAATAAGATATAGATAATACGTACTACACTTCTATTTGCTAAACATCTACTAAATAATTTTATCTTATAGGTCAAAGTTCAATCTTACAGCTACATTTTATAATATTTTAAATAAATAAACCTGTCTAAGTCAAACTGTTTTTTTAAATATTTAGTATTTAAAAAAAATTATATTAAACATTTTACTGTATTATTGAATACCTATAACTTGAAGGATCTAACGATGTAAAAGAATGCGATGTAGACTACAATGTTTAGTCTAGAAATTGACTATGATAGGTAGCTACTCATAATTATACAATTGTAATATATGCATGTGGTTTGGAGCACAACGGTGAAGACCGTGTTCCAAAAAGTACACACAATTAAACAGCTGTTACGGTTTTAATTATGTCCAGAAAGTCCATACAACTAAACAGATATTTAAGGTACAATTCATTTTAGTATTACCTTACTCGTTCTAAAGAGAAAACTAGGTTAAAAGTAATTTTAAAAATAATAAAATAACACTAAGTTAAGGTTAAATGTCTTTTGAAATAAACAAGTCATTGATATTTTTTGACAGATTTCCTACTCAATGTTTTTTTTAATTATCATTTTGTTCACTATATCAACATTACCTGCTCTATTGTATCACATGTATTATGTTTCATGCTACGTTTCACTATTTGCTGCTATTTAATAAAACATGCTCAAACTTTACAAATATAACAAAATCGTAAACCAAACAAACCGCTTTTGTCTTTCTAAAAACTAATCAATAAATATTGTAAATCCCCCGTTTATTTATGTAGTAAACAATTTACATAATGGAGCAATAACTCATTCTTATTTAAGGGGAACTTATGTCGCCATTACTCAAAAGAATATATAGAAAATATTAGAATACCTCCTTAATTCTATTTTTAAATGTTAAAATCACATATAAAGTATATTAAAACATGAAATTAAATATACTACTAAGAATGTTCAAAATAGGTTTCTAATTTACATTACCTGGAACTTGTTTGATGGATCGGGAACTTTAGAAAAAAGACACTATGAAGAACACCTAGGTATACTATGCGATTATAACAATAAGAGGGGGCAATAATTTCTAGCTAAAACTCATACCATAGGATTTCATAAGTTTAGATCACTTAAGCATTTGAAACGACATTCGACTTTTGAAACTATCATTCATTTAGAAACATCATTTCACTATTAAAACATCATTTCGTTATTGGAAACAACATTTCACTATTTGAAACTTCACTTAATGAAAATATTGGAAACATTACTTAGCCATTGAAAACATCGTTTCATAATCGAAAACTTAATTTCACTATTTGAGAAATCATTTCAATATTGAAAAAAAATCATTTTGGAACCATTGAGTTTATTACTTGAGACATTATACAATGGGAAACATCATTTCACTATGGAAATACCAAGATGAACATTATTTCATTATTGGAACAATCACTTCACTATTGGAAACGTCCTTTCACTGCATGATTTCACTAACATTAGAAAACCAATTTCACTATTGGAAACACCATTTCACTAATAGAACCATCACTTCACTATGGAAACACTATTTAACTATTAAAAGCATCACTTTATTATGGAAAATATCATTTTATCATTAGAAACATCATTTCACTATGGGAAGCATAGAGTAACATCATTTCACTATTAGAAATATCATTGACTATTAAAAACGTCGCCTTATCACAAAAATAAGGACTTTTTAATAAATACCTATTAGATATTATTTTAAGTATAATTAATAGTATAATTTATTTAATCTGGTATGCCTTACTCACTGACCTATTAAATACTACTGATATTACTTTTTACAATTGAAAAGTATATAGATATTATCCTTGCTTACCTAATTGAGGTGCAACCAGAAAAAGTGTAACGACCGTCATCGTTAAAATAAAATATATCCTTGGTACCATTCGAAAATATTTAAAATATTTTCCTGGTAGATGCATAATTTAGGGACACCGCACAATATGTACTCAACTCAAACACAAATTGCGTAGAAAGATAAATTACGTTTCCACATAATTCGACACTACATAGTAGATCCTATTGAAGTAATAAAAAACATGAGTAATATTTGCCATCTATAATAGTCACTACTATTGTTACATGTTTTTCACGCCCAATGATGCCAGCAAAATTATATTTGATGAGGTTATTGAAGTATTGACCGCCGTTTATTATAATCCAAAAAACAGTTCCGAGAGAATTATTTCCAATTACATGAGGTCGTTGTTGTTCAATTTAAAATAACAATGCCCACTGCCGATGAACCGGAAAGTAAATAGAAATTCAACTATCTGCTATCAATTATATTTTATTGGTGTCGGTTGCCCTGTTTGTGGGTACTTTTATGACACAGAGTAGGAAATGAAATCGCATGCGTAAAGTGACATAAAATGTCAAAATGTTTGGCACATAGCATTGTAATGAGCAGCTACATTGGTGTCAAAATTGCAATTAATTTGATAGTAGCCTATTAACTTGGTATTACTGAGCGGGTACCTACTCCACGTAATATGTTGTCGTTTAGACAGCCGACTTTCGTCACTTTCAGTGAATAATATTGTTGACTTGGCGGCGATGATTTGAATCGCCTCTTGTCGTGTAGGGAAAAAATTAATAAATAAATAAATGTATAAATGAACAAAAGTAATAAACCGTTACAAGTAGGTATAAAATCATATAAATTGGAAATACCACTAATTCAGTAGTTATATATGCACAGGAAAGTAGGTGGAAAACCGGTTTGATCTCTGGCAACTACTGCCGCTTCAATTATTAAAAGACATTTCTCCTAGTTTTGTAGGTAGCTATTTATAATGGGCTGAGTATTTTGTTGCCAGTGATCCTCCATGGAGAGTATCTAACTGTTTGTCGTCTCGACTCCTGTCTTGAAAATAATATTGTTGAATTACAAGCATTTTCTGGTGCAGCAAGTAGTTACGCGTCGTGCATTGTAGGTGTAGGTACTTGTACTTGTACTGATAAATTTCTTTCCAGTCTACATATATAAGTAGCGGTTTTAGTAAAAGAAAATGGCAGCAAAAGAGCAAACCGATAAAATCATTGACACAACACTGATAATGATAATAATAAATAAAGGCAACACATATCAAAACCGTTATTCAATGCAAGACAAAAATGTAATTCGTAAGTTCTCATAATATTCACTTGGATTGGATCGTCGTCGTTGTTATGAAGCTAATACTTCTTACGGTACGGATCAGTTTGTCGAAACGAAATAAAAAATTGTCAGGATGATGATTTGAATAAATTGAACTAATAGATTTTGATTTTATGAGAATAATGAAATAGATTACTTAATATGCAAACCACACCAGTGCAAAATTTGGTTGTCAACATATATTTGGTGGTGTGTTTCTAAAAAAATAATAAATATAAATAAACCTAACAGCTGCATTATCCAAAATTGGATTAGTTTATCATCGAAAGTAAGAAATATTAGACTGCCCCGCTTCCTACTAGTTAACTTAGCAATACACTGTCTCAATCTTTTTCAGTTTTAGGAAAAGAATTTGCAAGAAATATGAACCTGAATTGGGATTGGTAGGCTACATAACGAGCTAACTTCTAGTATAATTTTGTATAAGATAGAAAGTGAAGAAGATTGAAACTGAATAAAAGTTTCAAAACTATATGCTTTAATTTTGTATTAGCTATGGTCGGTCTACAACATTATCTATTTGTGTGTTTGTTATAAAAATTATTTTATTTACTTTTAAAATTAAGAAATAATAAGTCTGTTGAAAAGAATTTAGAAATTTATGTTTAATCACTGTCTCGCTTGTTGTCTTCCGGGTATCAAAATGACAAAGCCGATATGCATGAAATTAGATATTAGTATCTATATACCAAATTCTCTTCCAGAAATACATTTTTTAATGCCCAACCCAACTCCCTTAAAAATTGGGTCAAACTATATATTTTAAAATAAATATTAATACAACTGTGGCAAAAGTATTGCATATAATAAATATTATTTTAAATATTAATTTTATGAATTATTGGGCGAAACATGAGAGCTAAAAATAGTTGTTATTGTTTAAAATTTAACCCTTGATAGATAATGCTTTTAACGTGGAGGAGAGGTAGAAAACACGGCTAAAATATCATGATTAAAAAACCAAGAATCGATTGGGCTAAAATGTGGTACATAAGTACCTATTTGGAAAAATTCATCAACAAAAAGAAAACAATCGATAAGGCGCTTAACTAGGGACCGATGACATCTTGAGGTTGGAAAATAGAACTTTAGCGTGTAGGTCCACCAATAGGATAGAAGTAAAAAAATCTATAAAATTTATTTTGAAAATATTGATTTTTGATTCTTAAGAAAAAACGATAATAAATGTTGCCAAAAATCATTTAAATATCTCTAAAAATTCAAACAAACATCCTATCTTGCTAAATTTGAAATTTTGAATTAGGAAGGTACCTATTAGAAAAATTCATTCTAAAATTAAATGTTTTAGTTTTCTGGTTGTTGGTCTATAAAAGCTATGATACAAGGCAGGTATGTAAAAAAAATTCAAAAGTAAATTTTATCGTAAGTAAATGACTCAAAATGGATTAAAGTGGTATATTGTTTGGATTTTAATTATTTCTAGTGGTTTTGGAATGGTTTTATGAACTAACTTTAAATTTGAGAAAAATAGCCCAAAAACAATGTACTCAATTTCTAACTTTGATTAGGTAAGGCTATTACTTTTTACTTGGCACACTATTAAAATAAAAAAATATAAAGGAATTCCAATGAATTATTCACATTTTCATATGGCCAGTTTTTGACACAAAAAAACATATCTTTTATTCTAGATCAATATTATTTAATGAAATTTTCAAAATAGTTTTATAGAGTAACAAATCAACATTTGTGATTTCCAGGCAATATAATTTTAGTGTACAAAAATAATTTTTTTGTTTCTTAGGTTGGTGCTGGTCAGAAAATTTAATAGGTTTGACTGCTCCTAAGTAAGTCTAACTCCCACAAGTATGTTTGATTTCGTATGGTGTATGAATATCTATTGTTTTGTTTGAAACACATCAATATCGTTTTCTTAAAAGTTAAATATGTACATTTATAACTTACCATAATCATTTTACATAGGTACGTTCATACATCTACTAACTATTTATTAAATTTAAAGACCCGCACCACATTTCTGAAGTTATAAAATCACTTAAAAATGATACAAAAGAGAGAAACTTTTAAAAATATTATATACCAACCTATTATCAATTTTGCATAATAGAGGCTGTCCTGATATAAAGTTGTTTTTTTGACAACAGAGACAAATTTCGTTTAATAAATGTGTTTTCTGTGATATAACAAGTAATTGAGTATTTGCTATTTTTAGACTTTCTCTGTAGAAATTCCGGGAAATTCTCACGTCTATTAATACCTATCACTGATATAAATTCTGAAAGTTTCTCTGATATAATTCCACTAGCAACTTCATTTATCACTAACATCATAAACAACCAACTGCATACCACAAATATTGAAAAATGCCATCACAATTGCCATACTCAAACCATATAAAGATCCAACACTCAGCACACCATACAGACCTATCTCACTCCTTTCACCCATTGCCAAAACTATTGGAAGAATGATCCTACCTTTTCTCCAAAAACATATGCCAACCTCACCTAATCAACATGGATTCAAACCAAACCAATCCACTCAACTACAACAGCCCTACAAAACTTATTCCTCGGCATAGCTGCTGGCTTCAACCAAACCACACCACCTTACAGAATACTCACTACAACTCTAGACCTTACAAAAGCTTTTG
>JAUYWI010088530.1:0-23646 GCA_034780595.1 Parotoplana pacifica
TACGACTGATGAGACCCAAAAAGGTCGAAACCGGTCTCGTAGTGGCTTTGCTGGTGAATAAAAATTAATTGATTTAATTCTTTACAGTTGTGGGAACACTTTCTATTTGATAAACAAAATATAATATGTATAATACCTACATTTAAATTTATGAAGTTATTTATCACTGTTTTGCATAGATTTTTTATCTAGGTTGTTTTTGTTTTTTAAATAAATCCAGGCACGATGACCTATCTAAATAATTGCAATAGCAAAAACATAAATTTGGAACTAATCACAGTTCATGTGACATATTTCACTTTTAGGTCACCTTGTTTTCATAATGGTGGTGGTTATATAAATCTCAGTTAAGCAAATTGGTTCAATTATTCTCTATCATTACAGTATGCATAGATAGGTAGATAATATGAAAAATACTTAAGAGTAGGTACCTATACTAAGCTTTCCTCTGAGCAAATTATTATAATGATAGCATTTCATTTTGACATTTTTTTACTGCCGTTGAAGAAGACACCTGCTTCCAATAAATATGTCGGTAATATACATTCTAATTATGGTACTTTGTACATCTAATAATAAGAATTGAGAAAGTGCCATCCACCTAGTTTTAATTTAATTGTTTGAGGGAAACACAACGGGATACCTACAGGCAGTACCTACCTATTTGTTGCTCAATGCTTGATTGAAATATTGCATCACTATTATTAGAATCACAGAACAGAAAAGTGAAAGAGAGAATTATGATGAAATAGATTTTCGCTATTACTCACTATCTAATTATAAACCCAGTTTGCCTACCCATAAAGAAAGAACCTTACCGCCCCGTAGTAGAGGTTGTTGATATTGTTACTCTGTAATATTTCATAGAGCCTCTATTGTTAGTGATACTTCATGGTCAGGTAATCAAACTATTTAAATTTGGAAGTTTCTGGAATAGCTAACGAGATTACCTTTAAACAGAAGATTTTCTAACTTTTATAAGTAATTTTACATACATAGGTTCGCAAATCAAATTAAGGTAAATATTTATTCTAGCAGAATTGAAATTTCATTTTTAGTTGCATTCAGGTTTACACTGTGGTTGACATATATTAAATGAACCCCCTAGAAAAAAATTGCATTGTCGCTATATAAAACCATTCGTTTTGAATAAAAAATGTATAGCAATAAATAAAAATAAAATAAAACATTTTATAAGATTGTGAAAGAGAATATTCTAAACTTTCATGTATGGTAGTGAAAACCAGATTAAAAATGTTCATAAGACTTCAAACATTGCTAAATTTCAATATTCAGACATAAAAAATCAATTGTCTCAAACACGATTAATTCAGAAAATTAACTATCTATGTTTTAGGAAAATCTATTTGTGATTATATATATTTTGTCTGAATATTAAAATTTAGCGTTGTTTGAAGTCCATCCACGTCATTAATAATGAACTTTTTTTTTGGTTTTCACTACATGAAAGTTTAGAATGTTCTTTTTCACAATCTTATAAAGTATTTTATTTTTAAGGTAATTATTGCTGTATATTTTTAGATTCAAAACTAATGGTTTTATATAGGAACAAATCAATATTTATTATGTCAACCAGTGTACATAACGAAACTTATGTAAAAGGCTAAAAATTTTCACTTGATTAATTGTTTTCGTGATTAAAATTTTGAATCAGGATTCTTTGTTGTACGCTATGGTGGGTTCTAGAACTCAGAGAAGACCTCGTGACTTATGCTAGATAACAAAATAAACCTTTTTATTTATTATTTTTAAGGTCATTTCTTGAAATCAGATTAAAAATATAAACATTATACGGGGGGTTCTAATGTCAGATGTTTCTAAAGGCAACTGCATAATATAAGCGTTTGAAAAAATGTAGCTATATTCTTTTAAATTTTCTGCTAAAAATGATTGATATCATTATACTGCGGTAGATATTTGGTATATCTACATAGCTTGCTTTTTTTACTGATAAATTCTATCAAGTAGTTGGTCAGTGTTGGTTGTCTGTTATAGTAGTGTTAGTATAAATTTAAAGAAATAGATATTTCAATTTGAAGTGTGGGGTTTTATTGCTAATTTACATAATATAAAGGTCAAGATGATGCCACTATGGACCAGTGAGGAATTTAATTAAGTTTTATTTATAGATAGCCGTTCTCAGCTGTTTTAAGTGCCTAGAGAGTAAGAGATGCAACCTTTAGACATTTTATTGTGCTATTCGTAAAAAGTACTTTATAAATTGTAGTATGCATGTAGCGAAGACATGCTGAAATCATGAGGTTTACATGATCATATTGAAGACTTTGGGTTGTGGTTGTTTATAAAATGAGTTAGATTTATTATGTCATATATGAGAACTAACTTTTTTTAAAGAATCTACTGTCCAAAGCGGTTCACCTTAAATACAAAAAGTATATAATGTTGCAATATAAATAGTCGTATACCAACAAAAAACTTATAAAATGTTTTTAATACAAAAATTCATATAATTTAATAAATTTGGAGAAATAAAAGTGTTTAGAATGTAATATGACACGACTATTTTTGTATGAATTTTCTATAAAACTTTTTTTGTAGAAATAAGAATAATTATATTTCGACTATTTATATACTAACTTTTTATATACGGCTATTTTTATACAACTTTCACCATGATTCCTATTCCAAGTATTCAATTCTGACAATAGAAATCTGTAGTCAGAAACATAAAAAAGTTGTTTACATAGACATGAGTTATAATTTTTTAAACATTTTAAGCCAACTAAAATGATAATTATTTTGACAATTAGCAACTTTTCGTGTCATTTCAAATGATTTATCTTGTCTGGCTAATTATTATTTTTGTTGATGAATTAAGTCAGACTAATCTAAGTAAGTTTCGAACCACCTCGCCACCAGGAATTCATTCTTAGGTTTATAGTTGTTGAGGTTAGAACTAGCAAAGTAATGTAAACTACGGACGTCCTTGATAAACTATTTTTCTTGTTATTTAGATGAAAGGATGTAGATATAGCCTGACATGTATTTCGTTTGAGATCAATACGAGAAATTCGGTCAAGTTAGAGCAATAGAAGCCAGCATCGGTTGACACAGATTCTTCTCTGTTTGGCAAGTAACTAATTCATACATCGGTTGACACAGATTCTTCTCTGTTTGGCAAGTAACTAATTCATACATCGGTTGAGTATTATCTGTTGTGAGCAACAGGACTTTAGTATGAAATATTATTGTGTACATTTCGTTCAAAACACAATAAATTATTTAAGGGTGGCGCTACTTTTTGTGGTCTAGATTTGTATTGTATGAGATAGATATTATGTAATTTGTTTCCTGTTTAAAGGCTGATGGTGCCGACCTTATATTGTTGTAAATGTATCATTATCACAACTTGGCTGGCTGGTAGTTCACTTTCTCGGTAATGTAAGGTTAAGCTTGATGGGACTTGGAATGATTCACTTGCATTTTTATTGAGATATGTTAAATCGATTGGAATGTTATTTAGAAATTGAATGATATTGTTTTGTAGGACATAGATATTAGATATTATGCATGTTTTACCCATAAAGAAATACAAATTATTTGCAGTTTTTATGGTTATATTTTCTTACATCTAAAATACTGTGATTTTTAAATTCTACCTATAATTGTCGGCAGTGACAATTTTATGCGAATAAAATTGGTTTATTGAATAGGTTTAATTATGATAAATGACTTTCAGTATACCTTTAATGATGACTTCTTTTTCAAAGTACCCCAGGTCTCGTTTGTTTTCAATATCTCATTTTGTTTAAAGCAAAGAACAACTGTCAGGTTTCAGTGTTCAAGTTAATTTTTGAAACCTAACACCATTCATTACATTTTCCATGGTTTTCCTGTCTGTTAGTATGAATTTATGAGGAAACATTACCATATCATACACACGAACAAAAACAAGCGCACTTAATGCGTTTATTTTGTACTTATCCAATGCGATCAAAAGTGACAGATTCATTTCAAAAGTATAATAGTTAATTTGCTAAATTCATTTACAATACCTCTGTTTTTACAATTCAGAGTGTAAATTTAACTGCTTTAATTCTGAATAAATGATATTGCCATACACATAAATTGGTAAGTATTTTAAAATAGTCATTGTTTGTTTGGATATTCAGTATGCAGTTGTGTAAACGAGAATCTGTGATTTATTTACAAAAATAGCCGTTATCTTAGGTAATTCTTTTTGTTTGCAGTTTGGATTTCTTTTTCTCTCAAATTAATATCGATACTCAAGCGAAGAAAACATATACATAGATAATTTTGTTGTGAAGGCGATTAATGACATTTCTAAAGAAAATAATCTTTAAACGCCAATCATCACATAAAGAATATTGATGGTATTGTTTAGCTAACGAATTTTTAAAACAAAAGAAATTGGTCAATGGTGATATATACTATTGCTCCAAAAAGAATGCTACATTTTTCGCATGTGTACTATGAAAAACTGTTCATTTTGAATACTTATACATAGTAACAATATTTCACAATAAATTGAAAATATTCATTATTAAAAACGTGTATGATAAATTATGTTATTTTTCCGTGTTAAGAAGAATGAATACTTTTCAGTTTCTTTTTCACATTATTTATATAGAAGTTAAGAATTTTTCTATCACAAATTTACGAAATTTTTATTTTTAGATCAAATATTGGTATAATTGAATAGTTTTACGTAATATTTAAAATACAAAAAAGGATAAAAGTGTAACATTCTTTTTGAGCATCACTAATGGAAAAAATTAACTAAGATAGAATTTCTACCTTAATGTTTATTTATTTTAATGGGTAGTATTGGGTTATAAAAAAACTGAACATTAAACCAAAAATAAAAATTCGCTCTTTATGAAGCCATAGTTGAACCAACCGATAAGAGTGGTTTTGACTCAATTTGACTAATCTTGAGAGTGATTTTGGTATCAACAGATCTTGCAGATTTGGTCAATTTAATAAAACCCGCAGTCATTATTTCTCCTTCATCCTAAATATAGAAATCCCAAAGGGAAGGTTAGCGTTGTACGTCATTATTTAAGCATTCAGCAGTAAACTGTTTGTACACATAGGTTGTGTGCTTATGAAAGTATAATAATATAATTACAAATAGTAGAAAAATAAAATCTACATATTATATCTGTTGTTTTTAGATAAGATAAATAACATAATTCCAGTATTATGAAATGCATTATTACAAAATAGAAACATCATTATAACGACTACATAGTTGTTGTTCCATGGTGATAAGGAATCGTTTTAGTTCTTTGGGATAAAGCCGCTAATATCTAATTTTGTTAATAATCACCAAAATTTCCTCAATCCTTTCTTGAAACACCATTCTCTGTTGTGGCATCTAATTCAACATTATGGAAGCACAACAATGATAAAAACTGGAGACGGATGGACATTAGCTAACGATGAAATCTTAAAGAAAAAACAATTTCATTGCTGGACTTAAAAATGTCTACATAATAATTTATCCAGAAATTTGTACTCCAAAATTCAATAAAATTTAATAAACACTTGCATTAACAATACATTGTTTATAATTCATGTGAAGTATTTAGTAAATATATATTTTCTGAATGAAAGTACTGCTGATTCTATCATTCCATTTTTTTAATAATAATCTTTTAAATTTGTACTGTAAATTTGTACGTAAATAATTACTACAAAGATTTCACGCATACCATAGATCATAATACTAGATTCCTAGTTTTTAGTTATAAATCTATTTCATGTTAACTTTTCATTCTATTTTCACTCCAAATGTAATTTTGTGTAAAATGAACTTTTATTTGTTTATATGTTTATTTCGATTACAAATAGTTTATTTTCGTAGTTTGATGCGGTAGTGTATTTTTTATTTAACCATTAACCTAAAATACAATACCAAACGACCCCGATCCAACCCTAATCAATTCATTAATCTAAGAGTCACAAAAGTAATGAAATTTACCTGCCAAAAATAGCAAATGTTATATGTTAAATGTTAGCTCCTAAATTTCAATCAATAGTTTGTATTCAGACATTTCATTCATTCATATGAAATTAAAAATAACAGCCAACCAATTTCACACTTATAGAATATACAAAATTTGTTTACTGTTGTCTCCCTAGAACTATTTATTCAAAATACTTTATGTAAAATACCCTTATTAGTCAGTACAGTAGTTAATTATTTGAAAACATAGGGACATTATTTGGTTAGCTTTTAAAAAAAATTATATGAATGAATGAAATGTCTGAATACAAACTATTGATTGAAATTTAGGAGCAAGCGTATAAAATTTGATATTATGTATTTTGTGGCTAGAACTAACGTACTTTGGCCGGTAAATTTAATATAAAATACTTAATTTGTTAATGGGTTTATTTGCATAGCGCCTCTGATGTGGTATGTTAGAGAAGTGTTGTGGAAAGTTACTAGAGGTAGCCTATAATCAATCTACCTTGTTCATTATTTGATAATATTCATGCATGGATTTATTTAGCTTAAGATGAAAAGTAGCATTTTGAGGTGTATTATCGGAATGAACGTGATGTTTTTTGCAAGTTATTATGAATATTTAATCACTTATCTAGAATGTAAAACCTTGTTTTATTTAGCTTGATAAAAATGTAAGCAGTTAAGAATGTTGTTACAGGTTAATTGGTGATAAAGGATGTTGAAATATTCATTCATTATTATGTAGTCATAATTACAGGAGGAAAATTTGTGGAAACAAAATGCCTAAAAAATACAAACGTTAACAGTGCTGATGCTAAATAATAAATTAGCCCTCTTATACGCAGGCTATTTAAATTTTTACTTTTGGTTAGGTATGTAAATTAAGAACAAAATAATGAGATTTTTCGTTACATGTATAATAGAAAATACAAGTATATGACTTGGTTGGTATAGGCACATAATTCGATTTTTTAAAGAATATGTAACCTGAACTGATCTATAGAAAAAGTTTTATCAAATTTCGCATTGTTCCGCATGAATTAGATTTATTCAATTAACTGCTGGCATCTCATCTCGTTCTCGTGATAGAGTTATTGAAGCGTGTTGAGAGATTCTTGGATGTATGGCAGGGCATCACCTATCTATTGCTGTTATTACTATTACAATTGTGACTACTATTTCTATCTTATAGATTCAATCTATGCCCATTGAACATTAAAAATGACTATAAGGTTTATATATCATCAAAATAAATGTTTCACTGTCTAGTTTTTTATTCTCTAAAAACTAAACTAAAAACACTGCGTAATTTTGATATTTAGCATTATTTACTATATTTCTCATGAGTTAGGTAATTATAAATTTTAGGTTAATAAAAATAAAAATATGTTTACTCTTGTTTGAAGCGAGGAAAATCATTTCTGTCAATTAGTTGAGTAAAAATAAAAAAGGCATCTATTGGCATCTTATTTTACAAATAATTATTACCTAGTTATCTAATGTATAGTTTTTAGCATATTGAGGCGACAGCAGACCTACAAAAATAACCAAAAAACAAAGACCAATTTAGCTGTGACACAAAGTGTATCAAATTTCGAAATAGAGAATAAATAAATCCAGATCTTTTTATTTGTGATTGTTGCACATCTTAAAACTACAGAAAGGCAGATGAATATCATTTGTGATATCATTTGATTTTGTATTATCTGAAATCTTTATGGCATCAATAATTGCTTAAATTCATGATTGGGAATGCTTTTATTTTTCTAATGATAGATGGGTCTTACTCTTCCAATGGTATCCTAAACTGCTCTTACTTTTCCAAAACAATAGACATAGCATATATTATTGTACTATTAAAAAAACAACATTTGAAATTTCATTTTGTAAAAGGTTAGCCTACATAATTAATTGTGTAAAGAATAAATTTTATATAACAAAATAAGAACAGTGACAATGAACTTCGATGTATTCCCCAGAGGGGAAACGGGAAAGAAAATTAATTTTCTGTATAAATTAATTCATTTTAAGTGTTTTTATTTCATATTTGTTTATACGTATTAGGTAGATATAAACTTATTTTTCTTTTTAGTTAGTTAACAAAATATAATGAATAAAGTCTTCAAATACACAAAAACAACGATAGGTCTGTAATTAAAAAGTAATTTGTCATTTACTCAATTCGATTTTTAATTAGCAAGACTGAGCCGAGAGTTCGAATTTCATTTCCATTGAAGAGTTTCTTCTAATTGTCTTTGCCTGTCATGCGAAGAAAGAAATGATAAATTTTGATCTTTTTAGGTATGAAAGAGATAATTAAATTTATATGTATTATCACTTTATTCCGGTGAACTGTGGACTCTTTTCATTATTATGGTGTCAATCTATATCCGTTAGGATCTTGATAACCTTTATTTCATCATTGCCTTATAGGACGTCTAATGTTAAGTATTTTCTTTTCTGGAATTAGGAACCATAAAGAAGAATAAAGAAATCTATCTTTTTCTTCAATGAGTTAAACTTGTTTCAATGAGTGGGAAGACTATTTTAGTGCTCTGTATTATTTAACTCAGTTTGAACAGATTGCAAAATGATTATTAAAATATGAAAAATTTCTCAATTATATAACTTAGTTTTTTGTTTTCTTGTTTTTGAAAACTGAAAGTTACGTCACTACTATTAATTCTATACATAATTTCTTTTAATAAAATGCCTGCTTCCTTTTGCATAAATCGATAAAATATAATTTTACAACCTTTAATTATATGTAGACTGGACTTTTATTTTAGTTATAAATTCTATAATTATACATTGGATAAAGTGTGTGGGTTGCTGAGTACTTTTCTAAGTATAATTTCATCACTTTCTTTACCAATATTTGTCAAGTTTTGGACTTTGGAGTGGTTTCTCATTCGTACAATATTTATTTAACTACGATAAAATACTTGGCTATTTATCGGCTATAAAGGGTTTTTACAAAAAAAAATTAAAATGTCTCTTGAAGCTAATATAATTGTTTAATAATGAAACCTGTTTTGGCCCAAATCTTTTATAATAAATAGAACTGCCGAATCGTTAACACTAAAATTCTTCATTAGGTGTTAAGAAACTATTGCCACCTTTAATTATTTTCCTTTTAATCATTTTCTTTTTTGACATTTTTCTTTTGTTCACTTTTGTCGCGACTGATTGAGACAAATTCATTTAAGTTTCTTGGGGTCTAGACTTCTTTCTTCAGTGTGAAATTTTATATACATACTTTTTTTAAAAGCTTCTAACAAAATTAATTTTGTCGACGTATATTTCGATATTTTAAATTGAATTTGATTAAACTATCACCAGTTGGTAATATTTAATTTGTTTACATATTTTCAAAAGTTGGCATGGAACATCATTAATGAGATTTTCTAGCACTCCTACCAATAAAAGCTTTATATTCTATTTGAACCGCGAGTATCTCATTTACATGCCAACCTGAATGCAGACTGGACATTTAGATAATTTCCAACTGAAACCAAAAAGTAAACCTGGTAAATTCAGAATAATGGACAAAGACCAATTATTTCTAGTTTTAATTGTTCATTGTTTTCTAGATATCTTTCCGTCGTCAGTCACGCCTGAGTAGTTACCACAGATCTCGGATTATAACCTGATGCGTTTGCTATAAATTAATATCTGTTGTGGCTGACAGTTTGACACCAGAGAAAACAATCATTATGAAACTTCCCTGGGGAGTCCCTTCTAAAATAAATTAATCGCGGCAAGCTGCTTCAGCGAACGTTTGGTTTGTTTCTTTTTGAAAATTCTTTATAATTTTTCAAATACAAGTGGAAATTGATTTAGAAAATGGGCATTGTTAATTCATAATAAATATTATCTGTCTTGAATTTAGGGTTTTTCTCCCGTTTTTGTATTAGTTGGGTGAAGTGAAACAATTATATTGGAAAAAGTGTAAATAAAACTCAACTGTTAGTTTGAAATGGAAATAATTTTAGGTAGGTAGGTAGGTGTACTCCTAATTTGAAGAATCAGAAGTAATTTGACACTAATGTGTGTTCTTCAATTTGCACAAAATCTGGTTATGTAATGACATCGTCATCTCTCGCGTGCTTGACACGTTTCGCAGAACAACTGCTGGACACGTCATGGACCAAAGAGGTTTCAGTTTTAAGCAAGTAATTAGAAACTGATGCAATTCTTTTGTGTGAATAAAACTTAGATTTCAATTGTTTCTAACGCCACTGTCTACTCATTAGATTTTATGTTAATTAGACCTGTCCTTGTGTTGTTAAGCCAAAACGAACTGTCGGTTTTGAATAATAATTGCCAATCAATTAACTTGAGCCTGAAAGTCTTGTTTTGGCATGGTTTCAGATATCTCAAATCGTAGTGCTCCACAAGACCTGTCGTTTCTTATTTCATTCTGGCTTCATACATTTATAATTAATAGTATTTAGAATTTAGTTGTTTTTTTGTTAAGAAAATCGATAAAATTATTAAACATCGTAGGAAAAAATACATGTTCAGATAGATCTAAATTTGAAATCATTAGCTGTATGTTTAGATTATGTCATGAGTCCTTCAATGTAGCCCAACGTGTTTTTTAAATATAATAAATTCAGCACTTATGTGATTTCGACTTTTTGAGGTCCTCAGGGCCATTTTTGTTCTATTTTGTTATTTTACTGTTAATTTCGACTTTTTAATGATGTCTGTATTAGTCGTTCAGACTTGTGTATACCATATTCAATCCACTTGATCGATCCATGTGAAAGTAGGAATTTCTAGAAAATCAGGTTTCCGCTATAATCCATTACCAAACGCTATATTGTATTAGTTCTTTTATTTTATAATTAAATATTAGGACTATTTATGTGTCAACAAATAAATATGTGTTTCTATCTCTGATTTGTTATTATTTTCTAGTTAGGTGCCAAGTTTCATTAGCATTTTAGAAAAACAGCCATTACATTTCTTATATAAGGTATAAATGTAATGGTTCCACCATCTCAAAAGTTGATTTTGATCTGTCTTTTAATTAAACTAGTAGTGTTTATTTAGCCTTTTACATTTTGAATAATAACTAGATTATGAGAAGAGTGATGGTTGTATACACATAAAATTGGTTAAAACTCACCGCTGAGGGTCCTAAATCCCGCACCATATTTCTTGTTATTTTTTTGCATTTTATTAACTTTACATTTTTCATTTCTGACGACTGTTTCATGGATTTGGATTTTTGGATTTCGGATAAACTCTAGAGTACTTTCAATCACCAAGCTTGACTGACCATCTTATCATGCTTCACCTTGGGTATAGATGCACTTTGATTACACATTTTTGATTTGATCCTGAAAAGATTTTGTTTTTATGTTGAAGCCATTATTTTTGCACATCTTTTAGTTGTATTAAATTGATTTCTATGATATTGAAAGATTTTAATTTATTTTTTGAAATGTTGTATGTTTGCTGCTATAAAGATTTCATTCTACATATTAAAAAACTAATGTTATTAGCTTCGATATAATTCAAACCGTACGTTTGCTCTAATTAGTTTATACAAAAGAACATTTCGTCATAGTTTAATTAAATAATTTATCTGTCCGTCATCAGGTGATATACAAGTTGTACCTGAATTTTGTTCAATACCCCTGCAGTGGTAGGTACATTGTGTACAATTAATTAGCTTGAACGCAACATAAAGTTCACCGAACTTTAGAGCTTTTATAACTAAATGTAAATAACAGAAAGTAAACGTTGCACATGGAACACAGAAAGTGAATTGATAATACAATTCTGACTTAGAGAATTTAATATTAGAAAAATAATAACTAGACATTTTTAAAAATAGATAGTCACATTAGTTTTAGTGAATTATTCCCAAATATAATGTGAAATAAAGGAGAATGTTATATTCAGTTTTTATTTTTATACTTATTAAGGAAACTGAACTTTTTCAATTTTGTTATTTAATTTTCCGTTCTAACTAGCCATTTAAGGATATTAAAAAAAATAATAACATCTTATAATAAATTATGGCTAATTAGACTAATATTAATCTTATAATGTTTTCTTTTCTTTTTAGGTATCGTCAAACTGTTCACTGAGTGTTTGTTCCAAGTAATCGTCGGAATATTTCCAGTTGTGTCTTTTTAGTTTGAAAAGAAACTACTCTGCTGTAACTGATTATGTATCTTTGTATATAAAACAAAGCCAACAAAAATACTTTGAAAAAATTGTTTAGATAAATTTAATCTTTTAATTTAAATTTAGAATTGCAGAAATTTTTGCCATTTGACATATTTTCTGCAAGACTTTTCTATAACCACTATCAACTGAAATGTATTTTCTGGCGCACTAGATTACTCCAGACTGATTTCTTGGTATTTTATTACAATGACATTCAATTTATATTGCTTCTAGAGATAATCATATCTATTATGTGTATTTTAATTAGAAGGCCAAATTTTGACTTGAACTCTATTTATTGATGTTCACATTATTCGCACAGCTAAGCATGTTTTCCGTTTTATTTGAGGTGGCGCGGTGTTCTTGAGACGTAATTTATTACAAAATTATGACAGGTTTTGATTTTGATCTGTAGGACTTGTACATAGATATTTATTATGGTGGTAATTTAAAAATATTAAAACCACATAGGTTGGTAAAATATAAATTACTCATAACGTAATGATGATAATGTTATTTATTGTGAAATGTCTTTATAGTTTGTTTTAATTACATATTATCATGAAATAATAAAAGCATCCAGCCTTTCCTGCCTTGCCTACTGGTTTGCTCTATAATTTATAATGACTGTGGGCTTGATGAGACTGTTATAAAATAAAGTCATTTCATTGACGCGCGCCGGCGCCGTCTCAACCAAAGACAGTATAATTGAAATCTGTGGTTTCAACTCGTAATTTCTTTGGTTTTATTCCACTAACAATGTTATCATGTAAATATTATGTATGTATTAGTAAGTTTTGAGTATGCAAGTTTTATAAAATTCAGAAATCAATCGATCCAAAATTATAATTTGGTATTACCAAAACAGACAGCTTTTTGATTTATGCTCATGCCATCCGTAGCTGCTGGCACGTTTAATTATTTGACACACCTCCATAAAGATATATTGATATGTACTATCATAGCTTAAGCTATGGTACTATGTACTGACACACAGATTATAAATACTTATTACGTATATTTGATATTAATGTAGTAGCAGAAGTACTTACTCAAATGGTGCTGTGTTATGCTTAGGTATTGGTAGTGTATGTCGTTAGGCACCTACACAGGTTAATAAAAATACATGGTTGCATACTAAACTCACATTGTTTTTTTTAATGAACAGGCAAAGCTGCAAATAGAGTGCACGTGTACTTAATAAATTGATCTCATTACTCTGTTGACTTTCGTTATTATTTTATCAGCAGTTTAGATACCGTCACTTACCTAACTGGTACCAGTTGCTCATCAATTTTCTAATTCTTTCTAGGTCTACTTATATTTTATACAAATATCTATACTTAACAGTTATGTTATCTTTTTGTATATATATTTACAACATAAATATATGCTTATTTTATTTTGTTTTATTTTTGTAAAAGATTTCCACCATTAAATTATATAGACCAAAAAAATTGGTTCAAAAAGTGCATATTAATGAATTTAAAATTATGACTGGTAATGAAAAGGCAGAAACTTATTGTCTATTTTGAAAAAAAAATCGAATTAGGATATCTTATACGTTACGCAGGTGAATTATGAAACAAGTAATGCAAATTTAGGGTAGTGAAAAATCTTAAATTCTAATTCGAGTATATTAGGCCGATTCGTGTGGCGTAATTGTAAATCTACCGTTTCTTTTCTATAGACATTCAAAATTTAAAATAAAATGTTAATGAATTTGATTCACAGATTTCAATTATACCTACTACGGTCTAACTATATAACGTCTGGTTTGATTCAACAAAAATCGTATTTGTTGTATATCCATTTTATTTTAGGTAGATAATAATTATTCATAGTGTTTAATCGGTACAATATTTGCCTAAAATCAATTAGATAAATAGATGGCAAAGATATTTTAATTCATATAGTTATACCTACCTAGTTTATTTGCTCAAACCTATTGGTAGGTACGTTATTTATTTATTTGAGTTGTTTTCCTGTTAGTCAAATTCTTGAAAGAATGGCAGACGATGTCATAAATTTCTATGATTAATATTACATAATATAATATGTACCTACATGGGTAATTCGTTTATTGCTGTTTTAGTATGCGTTGATGTCTTCTGTAGAAATTGAATTATTTTTTAAAATAGATACACAAGCTGTTTTAAATAAAAAAATACTTGTTTTACTTTTAGATTACGAGCATTTCAATAACCAGGTGTTATTATACAAAAAATTGGGTGTAAAAATAAGTTTTATTCGTTAAATCTCCTATGTATAGGTAATAGTTTTATTTAAACAATCTATGAGTAAGTTAGGGATTGAAGGCTAGAGATAGAGAATCTGCTAGCCGTGGAGGTGGTATTCAAAACTCTTTCTCTCGTAGCAAATACAAGCACCCTAGTTAATGTTTTAGTGGATAGAATGATCAGCTGGAATCAATCTAAGTAGGTCAATTCACAGATGTTTTTGCAAACCAATAATAACGTCGATGATTCTCATTGGCTAATCGCTCTCTTTCAATAGAATATAAACGCTAGCTACGCTAAGATTTTTCCATTCTGTTTCAGCTGTCATTAGTAATTTTATATTGTTTTTGTTTTCTTTTGTAACCTATGTCTGAAAATACTGTTGAAGTTATTGATCTGAGAACTGTATTACGTTTATTAGGGGGAAACAAATTAACAAAAGTAACTGCTAAACGTCGAAATAAAAGAAGAGAAAATACTAGACCACGTATGAAATATTTGTCAGTTTATTCGAGATGTAACAGGTCATTTGGTATTGAATTGTTGCCGAAAAATTCTCCCAAAACTCCACTACCTTCTGATAGTATTTTGAACTCCGAATCAAAACCACCTTGTAATACAAAACCATTGGTACCGTCTGCAACATCAGTGACTTCATTTTATCAGCAACAGGTGAGTTTTATTTCTAAATTCTATAGGTAATAGGTATACCTAATATTTTTTTAACAAACTAAGTTCGTAATGTTATAAAAATTCTATAGTGCATTTTGTACCTACCTACCTATGCAAGAACGTGATAGTTACGTTATCTTAATCCTATATTGTTTAGGTATTCTCAGGTAGGTACCTTACCTAGATAAATATTGATTTTTCTACAATATCTTGATGGCTTATTTATTTTAGCTTTCGAAGAATGATCAGAACGTTCTAGAATACCTCCAGACATCAGAAATGACCTATCACCCTAACAATGCTTTTCTATTTTATGTGAATTCAGTAAGATTTTGACTTATTATTGGTTGGATGTGCCTAAGGATAGAATAATTGCTAGTTAGATACGATTGTTTTTTAAATAGGAAACTACTAAATTGTAAAAACTAATGCAAATATTTTCCATTGAAATTTTTAATTTTTTTCACATAGTCGTTCTCATACTAACTATTTAATTGTACCTAACTGTGTTATCGTTTTTAGCAAGTGGAGGATAAAGTGAATGCAGCTTTAAGGAACGAAGCAGTTTTCAATCTTCGATTTTTACATTGTGGCTACTTCAATCTTTCTCCTGAAACCTTTTTCAAAGCTGTGAATCTGTTAGATCGGTTCATTGTCCGTGTAAAGGTAAGCTATATTTAATTAAAATTTGTATTTTGTTGAGCTTACAAACTAGGTACCACCTAAAACTGATTGATATTTTAATGGTGTAGTGAATTCTGAAATTTTTTTGTAGTGAATTAGATACAACTTACAAGGTACTTGACCTATTTATTAATGATATTTTTTTAGGTGAAGCCAAAATACATCAGTTGTGTTACTGCTGCTTGTTATTATATTGCCTCACAAAGGTGTGAAACTGATCAAGTAAGTATTATTTTTATCTAACATATCAGAATCATTAAATAACGATTGGATTTTGTAGTGTTTTTGGATAAATAATGACTATTTCAAAATTTAGGGTTGACTTATTAGTTTTAGTCGATTTAGTCTAATTTGTGTTTACTTTTTTATTAGGATCGTCCAACAGCTGAAAATCTTGTCCAAATTACACATTGTGGCGGAACCGCGGTGGATTTGAGACGAATGGAGGATATCATCAATGCCAAACTGAATCAAGATTTGAGTGGTATTACAGCACTGGATTTTGTGAAAGCACTCACTACAGATAAACGATGCATCGCTCGTGTTACTGCTAGATTACAAATCGCTATGTGTTCCTTGGAGGTTTATCGTTATCGACCTGCTTGTCTTTCATTTGCCAGCTTACTTTTGGACTCAAATCTCAGTGATGGACAGTCCTCTGTGATTCCGAAGAAAGTGATGATGGCCGCTAAATTTTGTCGTGTAAGTTAACTTGTTTAGATTATTGATTTTGTTAAGGAACTGGCGAAATATGTCATGTGTGTTTCTGGAATTTTCCCAAAAACGATTTATCCAAGTTATTTTACATTTATTATTTATAAGTAGTAAATGTTTAAATAACGATAAAATAGAGTTTGTTTGAAAACGTTCTTAATGTTATCATTTTACCTGTACACGTAAATGTTTTATTTTATAGGTCGAATGGTCTGAAGTCAAAGAATGTTGCGAATTGATTCGTGAACTTTGCGATGGATTTTATCGTCAGACACTACCGTGCAGTAGGCGTCGTCTAATATGGTGTTTGTCGCGACGTACTCGTGCCCAGATGGTATTTTCCAGTATCCCCTCTCTAACGACAGTTTCAGAGCAGTGAGGGAATATAGCTAGGTAGGTTTTACCGATTAAAACATACATTATTAATTGCGATACCAAGTGGCCTTCATTTTTAGATGGAATTTGAGATAATACGTTTAAATACTGATATGGTTGAAATAAATTTTATAATTAATATTAACTTCATATTTTGTTTCGCAAAGTTATGAAATTGATACAGTTTATTTATGTAATTCAAGTTTAGAAACTCTTTATTTTTTTAGAAGTTATCGACTCCTTGCCTGCACTGCTTCTGCTAGCTGCTCAAGACTGAAATGATACTCGATTTGACTATTTGGTTTGGTTCAGTTGCTATAGCTACCAAGACATATACTTAACAGGCACCTTCATTTAGTAGAATATCCATTTTGTCTATCCATATCGTAGATACTTTATACCAGTTGACTTTCTTTGTTCCATATTGAAGTGTTGTCATTTGTGTGATTATGTACATATTTATTTATGTGACTTATGGAATAATTATTTTTATCTTCAAAGAGTAAAAATACACAGCCAGCAATACCTAGTGATTTTAAAGTGCATCTTTGACATATGTTTTAATGTTCGAAATTTATTGGCTTATTGGACCATATCATATCTAAATAAGAAAATATTTTTAGACCATTAATTTTGACGTATGTACATACTTGTTTTTGGTTGGAAGAATAAATCTCCAAACAATAGATATCTCTGATCTGTGTATTCTTACTAATGACCACCATTCAGGTATCATATTAGTAAATCTATTCTTATGGAGTTAATGCACATGTGTAGCTTATTATTTATTTAATCCTACTCCTATGTCCGTCCTTTAATTCAATGGGTATGCATCTCAATATTCCTCCTTCAGTTTTTTAAAATCTTAAAGTTTAAATTAAGTCAAATTCAGAAAGCTATTTTTATAGACCAATTTCATGTACTGCCTCCTTTTAATTTCATAATATGCATGCCCCCTCGGCCCGGCTTTTAATTGTTCAACATTCGTTCTTTCATCTCTTTTATTGTGCTTTCGTCATCTTGATTGTCTATTTTTTTGTCGTTGTCACATCAATGGTCCATCGTGTTATTTAATTATGTATATTCATGTGAACTTAACATTTCCAGGTTACACACACATGGTTGGATTTGAGAATCTTTTTTTCAAATTTAGACTGACGTGTATTTTAATTTATTTAGATTTTGATTGTTGTTTCTTTCCATTCTCCACTTAGGTTATTGTTTTGCATTTTTAATGTCCATTTTCGAATAACCAAGCAATCTCCATCCGTGTTTGATCCGGTTTGATCTTCCATATTATGTCACTGTGTTAAATTGTATAATAACTGCTTTTTCTACTACTGACTACATACCAGCTTACATAAATATATTGTGTATGTCGAAAAATTACACAGTGGCTTTGTAATGTCGTCAAATATCATTCATTAGGGGCTTATATAATGCTGTATTATGTTTACCTACCTATTATTTCCATTCTTGTCTTTCATATATGTGCAATACCAAATCTTTCTACTTTCACTGGGGCGCACAAAATGGTTCATCCGGTGGTCATTCTTACTGTATAATTAATATGTTTTAGTTATTACCTAATTTCTGTGACCATGTTTACTGTGGTATGTTGGACAGAATAGAAGTACACTGAATTGGTCACATTCGATTTGAAAAAAGAAAAAATGTACTTGCATTTATCGTTTATAATATGGTAATTTGTATGTGTAGTATACTATTATGTAAATGTACTACCTATATGTGTACCATTACTAGATAGATTTAGTTATATTTGTTTTATATTTTAATTATTAGTGATCTTTGCTTTCAAACACCAATTTCAGAATTGAGAAATTAGGATTTTTCGATTTAGGTTTTTCATTGTTTCAATATAGTGTATAGGTATTGCAATATAGAAAGATCTTGGATTTTAAATGTATTGTTTAATTTTATTTTATTGTACCATTTAGGATTGTAATGATGATGGTCACTACCGCCATGTTTTGTAAATAGTTTTTGATGATCTTAGACATACATAATATGACGTATATGTTGGTACTTATCTATACCAATCTTTGTTACATCATTTTTGTGAAGATAAATTATTCTTTCATTACGAAACTTGTTGTTTACTTTGTTGTTAAATATTTTTGTACTATTACAGTTTTAGGGGGTGGAAGCTTGTAAATTAATAAAATTGCTCCATTATTGGTCGCAGTTTAAATGTTTAAAATGAACAATATACAATACATTGAGAGTATTTTTGGAACAAAGACACTTAATAAGCCTGGAGAAGGGGCAATCCTGTGACGAGGCATTCCTGAGGGAAAAGAGCAGGGGAGGGGGAAAACCTAGAGAGAAATGGTGGGCCTAAGGCAGAGAGAAGAGGCATATTTTACCCCCCCCCCTCAGGATTGTCTCATGATTGCCCTTTACTATATCATTCATTTATGCTCCTGATTAAAATATACCTAGTGTGTTTTGTGGCCAACCCTATATTTTGTGCAATTTTTTACAAGTTAGGTAGTATGTAAAGTCAGTATTTAAACAAATAAGAAATTATAAAAATATTAGGCACTTTCGGAAAAATTTGTCGGATTAATGAATTTTTCTATACATTTGTTAATAAATCTGAAGTTGATTAGTGTATATTTTGACAATACAAACAATTCAAACATTAAATAATGTATAAAAATGTCAAATATACGTAAAACTTAGTTCAATAAAATTCACTATCAAAATAATCACCGTTTGCTTGAACACATTTTGTCCATCTTGTTGGTGTCTCTTGCAAAAAAGCATTCAGCTTTAATCTGTAACCATTGGCTAATAGAAACTGTCACATCATCTCGATTTAAAAAGTTTTTTTTACCAGAAAAGTGAAAATAAATAATAATCACTAAGTGCCAGGTCTGGCGAGTAAGGAGGATGTATGGAATGCAGACCAATGTTAGGTATACATAAAATTTTTCTGTAGTGGCTCTAGCAGTGAGGACGGGCGTTATCCTGTAGTAGTTGGAAACCATGATTCGGTGAATCAAATGAGCGCTTTTGTTTGTTTTGCATATTATAGCTTTTAATTCATCTATTAATGTGCAGTAAACGTCTGATGTCATTGTCTGACCATGCTCAAGAAGACACCAATAAATTATGCCTTTGCAGTCCCAGAAGAAAACAGCTATACCCTTTACGGGTGTTAAAGATCGTGAAACGTTTCGTACTCTTGCAATATCTCCTCCAGTCCAACACGTTCTCTGATTAAACGTACCTACGTTTCGCCAATTAATCCAAGTTTCGTCGATAGTGATTAATCTAGGCAAAAATTTGTTATTTCTAAATCGAACAAGATGTTTGTTGCATATGCGAATTCTGGCTTCCTTGTTGCCATCACTGAGATGATGGGGCACCCATCTACACGATAAATACTTCAAATCAAGTTTTTTCATATGTTCCCAAACTGTGGAATTTGAAATATCCATAGCCGCTGCGATTTCTAAAGTATTTGGACGAGGAAAATTCTGCAAATAGTCTTTTATATCATCATTAATATCCAACCTAAACCTTCCACTTCTTTCTTTGTTATGCACATCGAATTCTCCATGATTAAATTGCTTTACCCATCTCTGATATGTTCTTTCACTGACTGTATTTTCACCAATTGCTTCATTTATCTCTCTAGTCATTTCAGCTCCGCTTAATCTTCGCATACAACAATAATAAATAAATAATCTTGCTTCATTTCTTTTCACTTCCATTTTTACTTCCACGTCGACAATTTAACATAGAAATTATATGTATAGAAATATTGATTAAAATCCGACAAAACTTTCCGAAAGCATATTTTAAACCATAGATTACAAACTTAGAAAACATAGAAATATAATTTTGTACATTTTGTCCAAACACCACTTTTCATAGAGCTGTTACTGAGCCCCAATGTCCAAAAACTCCGCAAGTAAGCTTTTCTTAGACACATCTAATATCATGCAAGTCGGTTAAATTGTTTTCTGATAATTAATATTATCAGAAGACTGTTCAGCTAATTATTCTTTGTTCAATATATGTATTTACTTGTAGCCCGTGCAGTATGTGGCCGAGCATAAGGCATGTATTCTGTTATATGATAGGGTCTTTGTTTCTTAAATATTGTAGAACATTCACAAGAAATTCACTGTAACCTTCAGGATCAGTTGATGTCAGTGTAGTGGTGCACTTTTAGTGAAATAGCTTATTTTCCAATGTCGTTTCTGTCTAATATACAATTTTTCGGACAGAAACGTCGTTTTTTATTATATATAATTTTCTGTTCATTTATTTTGAAACAAAAATTACGGGCAAATTTCAGACACATTGCAAATTAACAATGATGAATATTATTGTTTTTAGTCAGCATTTCTTTTGGAATGATGTGATGACTTTTCCGAGGTTTCTTAGACACATTCAAGTATTTACCCTTTTGTTCAAGATCATTGTCTATCTATGGCTTCTACCATGTAATGATTTCTTTGGATAATTTATGTTACCCGTTAATTCCATCATTTTCGTGTGCATAATTCAGGAAAGAAAAATTAGATAGGTATTTTTTACAGGAAAAAAATTATTTTGAAAATTTCCCTTAAAAGAGTTTCCAGATGCACTCCATAAAAAGCTATAACAAGTGGCAATAAAGATTTTGCAATTCACATACGACCTTTATTTTTCAATTTTCAGACAAATTGCCTGTTATTTCGTCCATGTTTATTTTTATTCTCATGAATGTCACCGATTTCTATTTATTAATAGAATTCAGTGTGAATAATATAATATTAGAAAAAAATATATTTAAGTACGCCAAAAAGATTATCATTGTGTTTTTTGTATGTTAGAGAGGCGATTTTATAATAACAAGGTAGGGAGTTCTTTCGTGGCAAGGAGAGTAGGTACCTACCTGTCATGGAGAATTACTATTGGTAGCTATTATAGCGTAGGTACCTAGGTATGTAATATAAAATCATTTGCCGTAGAAACCTTATGAATCAGTTCTTGCTATCAATTGAAATGTTTCATCAGCAGTAGCTATTTTTTAAATATCGTAATAGGTAAAAATAGGTCTCAGAAGATCAACCGACAATTATTATTGATCAAATTTTAATAATAAATTAGCATTTAAAGGGTGCGTAGTGTACCTAGCAATAAAATAAGTTCAGAAACCAATTTACCATAATAGCCAAACGTTTAAATGTTAAAAATGATACTGAAAACTCTGCTAACACCATTTTTAGGTAGGTACACAAAATGCTCAGAATTTGTAGGTAATATTTTGTTATGTTTATAATTATAAGAAATTTTGCTCTATTGACATAAATTTTTAGAGTTTCACAATAGCTATTGACAAGATGATGCTCAGTGCAAAAAATTTATATTACCTACTCAGAATAAAATGGTTGTCCTAATTAAGTAATATAACAAAAATAAATTTTTATTTTTCAAAAACAATTAATGCTCAGCAACATTACAATGTTCACATTAACTTATCTCTAAATGACATCAGAATAAATAAAACGTCTTTCTGACGTCACGGATGCCACAAATATAAGTATCACATCTTAGGTGATTTTTTCAGAAGCTATATTGAGACACGTCCTCAAAATGCATTTTTGTATGTTGCCAATTCATATTATGTACCTATTCTCTAATTTTCTATCCAGATTTTTATTAGCATTTTAATTTTCGTGTTAATAAATTTTGTTGCTAACATTTTTAGAAACCTTTTGCAGTTTCCTACTGATTTACTTGTCTTAAAACTTTAAAGTTAGGAGATACATATGTAGAATTAACTACCACCAGTCTAGATTTTAGTCAAACAAACAGCTTGGCTTATAACATAGACTTGTAGAACAAGTTGAAATGTTTCGTCACTTATGCTATTTTTAAATTTTGTAATGGATAAAAATAGTTAATTAGTCTTTCCATTCGGTTTTCATAGCGTATCTATAATGCAAATATTAATTTTATTAACATATTATGGAATAAATCCAGAAAACAATTTACCAGCAATGAACAAGTTATTTTTTATTTCAAAAAAGTAAATAATATCTGGCTACCGAAATATACAATAAATTTTATTAGCTATTTTAGGTTAGGTAAATAAAATTGTTAGATAAGCAACATTTTGTAGAATGTATTATTTTGGTAATTTAAGGTACCTCATACATGTATAAAAAGTAGGCATATTTTCTTTTATAATCAACTGTATTTGATCAAAATTAGAGGCGCTTTATGAGCATGACATCAGATTATGTTTCAATCAAACAATTTATATAAGAATATTGAGAAAACTGCAATAAATATGAAATAGTTCTAATAGCTATGTATATAAGTTGCAATTTAGACATTTTTAAATATTTTAATTGCAATTTTCTTATATAAATGTGTTTAATTATTTTATTTTAATTCTAATCCACATATCACAAAGTACTAGTATAGTAATAGGATTATATAGTTACAGTATAATATGGTATTTAGTACTTTGTACCAGATTAGATTTTTTAAATAATATTATCGAATTGCGATTAGCTAAGATTTTTTACCGAAGTTTATTTGTAACAAATATCCAAGGAAATTATAATGTTGAAATTAAAACCTCTGGTATGAATTGTATAAAAAATCAAAGAACCTTTTTAAAAACGATCCAAGGTTCTTTGATTTTTTATACAATAACATTAAATACTTTTACGAAGACTTATTTTACGTGAACGTAGGACAACAACAAATATGTTGGAAATAGTATGTTGGAAATAATATGTTGGAACATCATCGGGGTGA
>JAUYWI010088531.1:0-12478 GCA_034780595.1 Parotoplana pacifica
TATGTGGGTAGAAGAGTCAGAAAGATGAAAGTGAGGAAGAGGAGGCGCGGAAGAATGCATTCGTGAAAATATGGAGTATGTGGGCGTACGAGAAGGGGGGGGGGGTTGATCCGCACCGGCAACGTCCTAGTTTTCTCAAAACTGAGGTTTATAATCCAGAAGACATCTAAAATAAGGTTTACAATTTTGAGATTCCCCAGATTTATGTTTCCTGAGATGGATGGCTACCATTATATAGGGCCAGTCCACTAAAATTAATTTTTTAATAAAATTATTTTATGTGAAGAAAATGACTCAAAATGGTTTCTGTTTTTTTCCGATTATTCTTTCACTAAAATAAAAGTTTTCAATAATGTATTTTTAACGAGTTGGCCAGGGCATCAATTTCATATGTTTAATAGAGCTATGATTTTTTACTTGGCAAACTAATAGTGTAAGAGATCAAAGCATTTAAATAAATAGTCCATATTTTATCATATAGTTAACTTCTAATTTCTCCCTATCTAATAAGAGTTTGAAAAAAGTCAATTTATGACACCAAATTTTACTAACGTTTTTGGATCACTATTTTTTTAAAATTTTCTTTAATGAATGATTAAGGACAAAATTATATCCGTAAATTTTTTTTTTAAATTTCAGATATAAATTTTTTTACTTTTAATTTGCTCTCAGGTTGCACCCTGAGCACAGAAATCAATATTTTCAAAAATCTGTAATATTTGTCATAGAATGAAGTTATTATGTTTTTTGTTACCAACTATAAACCACTTTTAATAAGCCATAACTTGAGAAATAAAATTTCTGTAAAAAAACTTAGGCTTACACATTGGGCATGGTGGGCACAGATAAACAATAGCCATAACTTTTTCTGGAGTGATAGTTTTTAATAAAATTTTCTACAGTTTCTAAGGGGGACTATTAAGCGTCGTTCTTGAAAGTTAGAAAAACATCTAAATGTTGTAACTCTCAGGTTACACCGACAAAAATCAATATTTTCAAAAAGCAGTAATATCTGTTGAATAATGAAGAATTTCTAACATATATATCAAATAATAGATTTGACTTCATTAAAAATGCAAACAAATTTTCGAAATTTGGACATTTTGGGCCACAGTGACCTACTTTGAAGGCCCACCACGTGACCTTGGGTGGGGTATGATTTTTTTTAATGTGACAACTGCGGACCTTCACTTGTGGCAATCTTTCAAAATTTTAGCTTAATCGCAGTTTTTGAGCTAGAACAAAACTAGATAAATGTTGTCTAATTTTCTAAAGAAATGTTGCCAATGAACTCACATACATATGTTACATACAATGTAGGTACAATGAAATATGTAATTGAAAAACTAATTTCTAATTACCGAAACGATCGCCCCCCTAAAGGGTCAGAAATTAAGCATTCACATTTTCATTAGAGCAAAATATAAAGTCTTTCTTTGCTGTCTATACAGATTTTATGGAAATTTATTGTACATTAGTCAAATTAGAGCTACTTGACTTTCAAAAGTATACATACATATGTATAGGTCGTTTCGTAAAAAATTGCGTATTTGACTATCTACTTTTTCAATATAGCATACAAATAGAAATATTTAATCTATGGCTGTCAAATTTGTACTATAGATAGTTTATGATATACTTAATGAATATATAACTTAAAAATAACGTAATTTCTGGTCCCTATGTTTATTTATATATTTAAATGAGAAAGTAACTATTTTTAGCTTCAAATTAACAATAAACCTTTTTTCCTGAAAAGGTCAAATGTCAGTATCAAAAGATAGTTTCATTTGCTAAAGGAGCTGGAAACTAAACATAGCACATTCGGTACTGTAGTTACATTATTAGAAGAAATGTATCTCCATAATTTATTACTATAATCTTTTAACATTATTTTATCGGACAGTTCCGAATGCCGCAACCGATTTGCATGAAGTATGTGCAGACTTTGTTTTTTTATTAGCCTGCCCCCCCCTCTTACCTTTTTTCAAAAGTAAAGCATTACAAAACACTAATCATCTTGAAATTAACAAATTTTGAAATTAAATATTATTGCCAAATATACGGCATCAATATCGTTAATTAACATCTGGTTGCGATTTTTAATAAATTTTCTAAATTAATTTTAAAGATTTTCGAGCTAACAAAGTCGAAAACAAAATGGTTTAATGAAACTATAATATTGAACTACAATTAATAAACGTAGCTCTGAAATCTTTTTAAAAAATCATCTATTTAATAATATCTAGTTACCACAATATCAACTGAAAAACAAACCTTTAATTTCATTTATTTCAAAAAGATTTAAAAGTTGTTTTTGGAGAGCTAAACATCTTTTGAGCTTTTTTGTTTTATTCATATGTATTTAATTAAATAGATAATGTTTAGTTCAAAATCTACTTTTAGATTATCGACATTTTTTCTATAAAATTATTTTACACCATAAAATAGCAAAAAACTGCATTTTAAAATCTATTTTACAACTTTAAAGTGATTGAAGTACCCCATGTACCACATACCGAATAATTTTTTTATTTTTGCACTGCATTTAATTTCATTGTTTTTTTTGCCAAATTTCAGTTTACTTGTCTCTAGGCGATTGCTAGAGTATATCAACAATACTAAATCGAATTTCTAATGTCCCTCGGACACTTAATATATGTGCCGAATTTCACAGAAATCGGTTCAAGTTTAGGGACGATTGCGGTGCTGCATAAAGAAATATAGAATAACAAAAAACACAACCGATTTCTATGAAATTTGCATATGTTGGTAATATAGCAAGGCTTTATTATTGACCGAATTTGGTTACTAGGATTTAAATTGTACGAGTTATAGGTGTCCAAAGTTAAACCCACTTTCATAAATCTTATAATACTCTGGCATGGCTAGCTAGCGCATAGAGCTAACAGCCCAGGGGAGCAACTAGAAATAAAGCCAGGGAGGGGTCCACATTTTAAATTTAGATTGGTAGATTCCCTAAGGCTGGCCTTAGCTATCTTGTTAAGTGGGTTACCAAAATCAAGTCTGTAAAATTAAATAGATTTAATCTATGTTTAAATACAAACAATAATTTTTAAATAACAACAATTTGAATTAAATGTTATAATATGTTTGTAGATTGTACCATATCATTATATGATAAATGATGATTTCATATGTATATATGAATGAATGTATTTATATTTATTAGTCATCATCTAACACAGATTTGGAAAATAGTCTTCGTGGGTGCAGTTATAAGTAACAGTCAACAAAATGAGGTGTTGGTATGTCAATATCGTGGTGAATAGCCATAATTGGTAATCCAGTGAGACGATTTGCTGACATTGTATTCCTCATGTACGTCTTTGCTATTTGGAGAACAAAAATGGTGATTGGAAGTGTGCAAGATAATATTAGCAATACATGAACATTGGGGAAGACATCTGCGTCAATAGTTGGGAGGACTGTCATGACATCGTTTCCAAATTAATTGCCAGCGAAGCAATTCAGACTTCAGCAAATGAGAATTTAGAAGATTTGCTTCCCAGAAGAGGAGGTCGGCAATATGTGAGTCCACAATTTCTTCAGCAACAATGACAGATGGCAAGAAGATTAACAACTTTGATGCTACAGAACTTTTGTTATTAAAACGTTCCGTCATTTGACTCAATATCATGTAGTAGGTATTTTTGTGGTCCATCAATTTCAGGGTTTGATCTGTTTATTTGTCTGCCAATAGTTCTTGGTCTACTTGGTATATTATTGTCTGACCTTGTGTTTCAAAACCCCAGACAGGACAACAATTTTTTTAAATTAATTTTTATTTCAAAAATTTAAAACAAGAAAAATACAATAAGTAATAATTATAGCTAGGTTCAATAATATTTATAAATAAATTTAAATAGTTTTGGAGTGTAAATTTAGTTTCTCAAGGGGGGTCTTTTACCTCTGGACCCCCCTCTGGTTTCGCCCCTGTTGCCATAGGCCTAGATCTGCATTAGATTTTAATCTCTGGTGTACACGGAACGTACTTCTATAGGATAATAAAATAAATGTCACCACGATAGAAATTCGATTGTTCAATTTCTATGGTCAACATTAAATTCCAGCTCCCAAATTCTGCAAAATTAACGAAATGCTGTTGCTGGTTTTTTATTCAATTCATTCCTTAACTACGCTCAGTAGTTCACCATAGAAATTGAACAATCGAATTTCTATCGTAGTGACATTTATTTTATTATCCTATAGGAGTACGTTCCGTGTACACCAGAGACTGATTAGTAAGCTTAAAGTTTTTTAGTTCAATAAAAAAACATAAAAACAGAAACTCTATCTATCGAAAACATGGTATCCTTTTTCAAAATACTTCAACATCAAAATTATAAACTTTTCATTCAACTCTATGCAGTGACCCATACAAAGGTTGTGCGATTATTTAAATTCTGTTAAGAAAAGTTATGCCGTACTCTATAGGCAATGGAAATTTTAATTTGAAAACATAAACAGTTCTTCAATATTAAAAACTAAAATACAACATCCCTACGTGGTCAGATTTATTAATTACCGGGACTAATTACGAACAATTTCAGAAGAAAAGTTCACACTAAAACTATGGTAGTTGACTTTTAAAATTAATTATACAGGCTGGATAGGAAACGACCTGTAATTCTATTATCAAAATATTATACAGTTGAAAACTATTCCATATATGTCGGTATTATCCGAACTTTTTTAATGTAATTACTTACAAACTATAGAGAGAAAAAGAGGAAATAATAGTTGTTTCTTCGGTTATATGGAAAATCGAAGATCTTTAAATAAAAGTTTTGAATTAGGTTTTTGTAGGACGTATATGTACATACTATACCTAATATAATAATAAACCAAAGCAAGTGTTCATTATTATATAAACTGAGTGCATATATTTAAATTGTATCTTTGTGTAGGCTAAAACTTAATAATTTTCTATTAGGTATAAAATATAATTCATATTTACTATTGATTTAGGAAACGTACAGAGGGGGATAGACAAGCAAAAATACCAAAGAATTTTATCTTTTATAGAGAGAAAGACATTACTATCGACAAATTTCGGAAAATTGTATTGTAACAATGAAAGCATCGCCTTTGGTATCATATCTCCCAAACCTTTGTTCGTGAAATGGATGAAATTGAAAACAATTTATGAAGAAAAGCTTTATTTGACTATCTGTATTGCTGTGGCTGGTCTTTGACCTACTTATGTCTATAGAGCTTTTGTCCACAAAGAATAATAAATTGTGGAAAATTATAATTATCGATGGTGTATTTTTAAAATCATAGATAAGTACATAGCGATGACATAGATTAGACAAATGCATACAAAATCATTAGTACCACCCTGACTGCTACGATAGAAATTGATGAATGGATGACTTATTTTGTTCTGGCTATAACGAGATTTAGACCAGAGGCGTTGGACAATAGAAATACACACATTTACAGATATATTAAGTTTTGACAGAATGTCCTATATTTAGTAACACCAATTACTAAATAACATTGAATTTCATTTTTGCTCATTTCACGAATTCCGTTCTCAGATCACGTTTCGCTCCTTTTCATATTTGATAAAGATTAGTCATTTCATATTTCAAACAAACAGCATTTTATATATGAATCAAATCTAGTAATAGTGTTTCACAGATCTGAAGGAGGGGGTGGGTCACAAAGTTATTTTTACAGTATCTTTTGAATTATTTTGACAAAATTACTTTCAACAAACTTTTATTCCTAAACTACATAATACTTATTCAACGTTTTGTGGTTAATTAGTCAACAAGCAATCGCTGGACTTGTAGTGGAAACTTCTTATATACGTTTGCTCTGTACACTTTTATGAAATTTCCTGTGCACTTCTGCAAACTATCTACATACCTGTACACTTCTGTAAGCTACCTACCTGTACACTTCTCTAAGCTACCTATCGAATCATATAGTTTTACCGATTTTGGGTGCTAATTATCTGTACCTTTAAACCTATCTAGTGTTATTTTTTAAAACAGTCTGTACCCTTTGGGAAGCTATCTACATCTACATTATTTGGAAGATGCCAGTCCAGGTTTCAAAAATAGACCCAAAACATTTCCCCATGGTTCCTAAATTTAGAGTGCCTTTTCCATCAAATTCGATTTTTATGCATATTGTTCTTCAAGAAATTAAATGATACCATAGGGCTATTTACGAAAGATAATAAGTAATTTATTTTTCGAAAGCCGTAATTAAGGATCAAATCTTCATAGAGAGAATGATTCAACCGATATTTACTGTTTAGTATTAAGTCGGCATGTTTTTATCAAAGTTAATTTTATACAAAAATTATCCAAAGCAAGAACCCGGTACCGTTAATTACTTTTTAATAAATCAAAGGTGAAACGGTTAATTTTCTATAAACAATTCATGGGTACATAACTTGCTTGAAAGTGAAATATTATATTAAAGAATTTTGCGTTTAGTAATGTAAGAAACGAACTTTCACTAAAAAACAATCCACCAAATTGACCAATAAATTTATTGTTAGTTTTGCTTTGAAGGAACACACCTAGTTTGTTTAATACCGAAAGATGAATTTGTGGACAAAATAAATAATACCTATGCATGCACTACCATTCTTACTGACTTAAAAATTAAAAAAAATATTTTTAAGGTGGAACCCCCAATTTTGAATTAGTGGGCGACCTAAACAGCTGCATGACCTTTGAAAATCAGTTTCATTGATTGACAATGACTAGGTTTCTACATAGCTAGTAACAGGTTCGGTTGTTCATTTTAAGATTGGTGAATATTTTATGGTTCAACAAGCTAACACGGCCATACTGATTTCAAACATGTAGCAAATTTTTGTTTCCCATAATGAATCTTAAAGCTATAAATTTATTTCTATTTTAAACATTGATATAACATGTAAATTTTAAAAGTTTTACTTATTGTTTCAATCTAAAAAAACTTCTGTTGGCGGCTCATTCTTTTTATCAATGAATGTACATATCTAATCATCTACGTTTGTTACTTTAATCTGTCATAAGCCTGCCTACTTAACAATAGGTATAAATAAATTATAAGAATACCAAACTGGACATTGACGCTTCCATGCAGTAATTTAAAGTGAAATTATAATATAGTTAGTAAGTATAGAGTACAATCATACAATTCATGATGAATTAAAACACTAAATGTATTACAAAAGTAACACAATATATATTCTAAAACACAACATTCTATGTATATACAAAAATCGTATTTATGACTATGACCAATTGAATTTTATTTAAAAGAATTAAATTGCATCTAATACCTAGATGTTGAATCTTTTTTTAGCTTTACAATGTTTTTGAAGACGAATACATTTAGTTTCAGTAATTTAATATGACAACACAATGTTCTTATTCTAACCCCCTCATCAAAAATTTAGTTGCGTTTACATGTCATGCCAAATACAAGTAGTAGAAAAGCATAACACATAATGAAATAAAATAAATTGCAAATATATTTATTGAACGTCATAATTACAAAATTGTATCTCATGTAGTGATAGAGTTAATTACAGAGTCTAAAACAAGACATTCATATTTTATAAATGTATCCATTAATTTCAATAGACAAAAAAGTTTTCAATCAATGTGGAAGTTAAAATTAAGATATGTTCCATCTGTACTTGATTTAATAATATTTTGTGGATTTAGCGGGTTGTGGGAGGACAACACCCCTAGAATATACACCCACGTTCAAAAGAAACGCTGCACCCCAATAGGCCAAAATACCTCTATAGTACCTATATGATCCTTCCCGTGAATGGATTGATTTGAAATTTGGCAACACATACACCTTGAAATGTTTTAGAGTATATGAAGTTTTTAGATAAAAGAACGATACGGGGCCAAGCTACGGCCTCTGAAAAATTGAACTTGGGCTTCAAAAATCGATAAAAACTATGATTTTATCACCCAAGACTGAAGGGAGGGGGGGGGCAGACATTTTTGCATAGTATTAGCTGCACAAAAGAATTCTGTACCAGTGACAAATAAAAAGTATTGCATTCAAGAAGGTTGCGGCGCTTGGATGTATTATCAAACTGTTCAGAAATACCTCAATCGATTTGGATAAATTTTAGTTTCAGTTTACCAAATTCTCTTATGGATATTTTGCTATAAACTTTTTTGCTATGACCTACCATCTGAAAAAATTAAGTTTGGACAAATTAAGAAAATATTCGATCTTAAAGTCAAAAGATAGTTAATTGATTTTATTTTTGTTGGATGTATTGCAAACATGTCATTTTTATTAGTCAATATACTATCTGTATTATGTTTTATAAATTTTGATCCTGTTGTTGAAATCACTCACAAAATTCTAAATATCACTCAGTGTCATCTCCATGCAGCTCTAAAGCTTAGGAAACCTTGTACGGATGAAAATTATTCTCGTGTAGTATGAATACTGAGCCTGCATTTGAAAATTGCAGCAGTTTATTCCTATAATAAGGCTATTTTCAAATTACATTTATGGATTGCATACTACTCAGAAAATACCCAATTATCTTATAATAGCAAATTTCTCATATATCTCCATTGGGCGTGACTTCCAGCTCTTGAAAATGATTGGGTAATTTCGGTGGTTTTAGAAGCAAAAATTGATTCAACTGAAAACTTACTTGAAACAGCATGGATTAAATTCAATTAATCAATTATAATTCAGAAACATCAATATATTATCAGTAGGAACATCTATCTGCATACTAGTCTCAGGTAATTAAAAAAAACACACAATAAATGTTAGTTTATAAACTCGATAAAAAATTATTTGAAATGTTTGCCAAGTTAAATCTTTAATATTTACGGAATATGTGTGCAATTTTAAATTTAATGGGATATTAGAAAGTATACAAGCTAGAAATTGTCAAATTGTATGACTAAATGACGTCATAGTGCCGCTGGGCAAGTCCCAGAATCTACAGCATTTTAAACCGGGACATTTGTGTGTTAAATTTTGACCCAATAATTCTACTGAAAATATCTATGTTAGTTAGTTTAAGCGGTGTGATGCCCCCTCACCAATCTCCATCACATATTATAAAAAAACGCAGTCTAATAATATATTACATCTCATAAATTTCTAAAGAAAAGGAATTTAACTATAAATTAACTCTGTAGGTATTTCATTGACTTAACAGTACATATAAATACTATAATAGAATCTTTGCATTATAAAGACATAAAATCTTTTTGATATTGAATTTAGACACTGATTTTTTTCATTTCTAAATTTACCTTTAATATATTTAGTATTTATCAATATTACGCAAATTATGTTTAAATTCAAATACCTCTACAACATATTTATCTAATTAATTGGCATTTACCCCTTTCCGGCCGATATGCGTGCAGTTTGCCTAGAATCACAAAATGCTAAATAACAGTTCAACTATGTAAATAGCCCGCCGGAAAGGATTCAAGCACTGTTCTTATTTATTTGGCAAAAGAAACATCGTGCCCCATAAATTCCAGTTCTTCTATGATAATGTACATAGAATGGAGAATTCTTTGAGATACAAACTGAATAGTCGGATATCTGTCTGACGACTTACGCCCATTTATCTGATAGAAACAAAGACATCTTTCAGAAGACTTACCTCCAATTCAATGCAAGCGGATTTGTCTGTTGTCGGCCACTGGCCTGGCGGACAGCCCTCGCATGTAGTTTCATTTCTCTGAAATTCGTGCTCTTGACAATTGCCACATATCCAGCAGCACTTTTGATCCTTTTTGTTGTACAAACGTACTTGGCCAGGTCTAAAAAGTGATTGAAAATTGACCGAAATCAATATAGGTATCAAAATTATACATTTCAATTAAAATGGATGCCGTAAATGGTCTATGTCCTTAGCTACCACGGTAAATATTCAATCTGTTTTCCAACTAATATGTCTTTGTAATCTTCGAATTCCAAAAAGCATTCTTTTTCTTTTTTTCCGATTTTCAAAATAAATATCTTTATGCATATTTTTTTCTAATAACAGAAAACAATTATAGTATATGATTAAAGTAATTTTAAAATATAAACATTTGCATCAAAATTTAGTGTACTATTCGAATATATTTTTAAAGTAAAATGTCAAATTCAAGTATGCAGGTATGGTGGATTTTCGAGCCTATGGGTTTCTGTAATGGAAACGCGTTGATATTGTCTATGGATAAAAAGAGCCAACTCACAAACACTGCTCATTGCATTGTGAAGTCGGCAATGTGGTTAGTCCACCAGGCCAGATAACCTTCTCGTCAGATATGTTCAGCAACTTGTTCCGAAATTCGCCAACCAATTCAAATTTGTACTTGTCATTCACAAGAGAAAAGGGATCACGAACATAGTTGTAAATATTGTAGTGCCCCTCTCCATCGCCATTGGCATCAAAACTCACCCGATTGCCATAATTATCTGAAAGATACAATCCAAGATAAGTAACAAAAAACCATAGATTTACGGCTAAATTTTTTCAGGTTTCAATCATGGAACTCAAAATGTGTTTTTCGTTGTTATAGAGGGGGGAACATCCTTGTCCCCTTTTCCATCATGCACCATGTACTGTAAATTATAGCACGAAATAATCTTCTGGTCTTTATTCTAGGCAATGGAATCCAGTTTCTACTAATATTTAGCACGATTGCTGTGATCGTCCAGCTTCTTTGAAATACAATACATAAAACTGATTAACATTACACTATAAAACAAGAAATGTAAATCAATTAATGTAATTTAACTCAAAGGCAACTGACAAACAAACAATGTAAATAAACATTAATTATGTTAATTAACGCATTACCGTTTTACCCAGTAGACCAGAGGTAGAGTCACAGGTGACAGAAAAACACATTATAGTGTTAAATTACACCAAAGCATAAATAATTTACTGCAATATCAATGTGGTAGTTGCTAATCCCACACAGACAATTATCATACTAAATCAAGAATTATATAAAATATAAATACAGAATTGGGGGTTATAGGTTGCAAATCTTTTTGAAAAATACATTTTTGTTACATATTAAGTTCACAGGCTTTTATTGAAAAGTACAGAACAACAAGCAAAGTTTTATTTAAATTATTAACGCAATAAAAATGATAATAATAAAATACGTAGGTACATAATGTATATTGTTACTAAAGGTACGTAGTTACATTTAGGTATCTATTGGTGGGGGAGTAATAACCTAAGCATACAGAAGAAGTAACTTCTACTACAAGTCCAATAGTAAAGTAATATTTAATCAAAAGGATGTAATACAGGCAGGTACCCACCTATGTAAACTATTGATTCCAAATTGTCTGTACATATTATAAGAAAATTAGTAGACTTGATCATCAATTATTCAAAATTGCCTCGTTATGTTGGCTACTCAATGTCAACCGGAGACGCTCCAACATTTAATTCATTTACTTAAAAAAAGAATTCTGTTACCAATCTAATTATTAACTATTAACTTTTATTTGGGCATAAAAAAGGACGCACGATCGGCTATGGGTTGTAAACAATGGATCAGAAAATATTTTATATTCGGGACTTCTATATGTCGTCTACACTTAAATAAAAATGAAAACATCAAATTAATAATTAACTCAGTTGTTCTTCCATCTTCCATTAATTATGCTGTTACAGTTACAGACACAAACTTGCATGATCTCTTTATAGATAAGAAAAAAGATTAAAACCAAAGTTAATTAAAAAATGCAGGATGCCCTCGTATGTTTCTGACAAAATATAATCCAACAAATTTAGTTTTTTCATTAAGGACATATATATAAATAAATAAAATTTAAAATATTATCTGGCGTTACAAAAGTTATGAACTGATGGGTTGTGAGTATAAAAAACGTTTGGATCTTGGAAGTTATATAAAAGAATAAACTTGGTGGTCAGCGGGTGGGGGATAATTTACAAATAATCCTGAAGTATAAAAATTAACTAAATTGATAATATTTGAAAATTTTATTAAAAATATTGATCCTAAAAAGTTTATGAACATTTATGTTTAAAATATTAATCATAGATGTACGATAATGCTGTACACTTGTATATATTTTCATAGAAAAATAGTATATTTAATTTTTAATAAAATATTAATAATCCATTTGCATTCCTTCTTATTTGTCATATTAAGTCTTTTTGTAACATGTGATTAGTGTGTGCCCAGTAAGATATCAGTAGCTTTATCGAAAGTTAATAATTGAGGTCCACTGTTTTGAAACCAGGCCCGGCTAAAGCGTCAGAAATATTGTTTCTCAAATTCTATTTTAGTAATAGATTATTTCTAATGAGTTTTGAAGCCTATGTACAAAATTGGATTTTTGGGAAGTGTCAAATTTCTTGATTTGATGACATCTACGACAGAAACACGGCCCCTAGTCCCCATCGGCTCGGCGAACTTGGGTTACGGTGGCGATTCAACTAGTCGGGCAGGGA
>JAUYWI010088542.1:0-12474 GCA_034780595.1 Parotoplana pacifica
TTAAAACGGTTAAATAACCGGCCTACGCTAATTTTTTACACAGAATCGCTAGTTTTCTATCCCTACTGTAGATATCCGTGATCTGAATATTGCAATTTATCAATGTTAAGGTTCACTATGTCGTTAATAAATGAGCATTTTTCAATTTGGTGTTCACTACATGAAAGCTTAAAAATGTTCTCTATCACATTCTTATAAAATATCTTATTTTTATTTTATTTTTTGCTTTAAAGTTTTTGATTTAAAATAATGGTTTTATATAGCAACAATGCAATATTTTTCAAGGGGTTCATTTATTGTGTCAACAGGAGGTTGAATGTTGCTTTGTTTCTGTCCATAGAGGAAAGAAACCTAGAACTTGGACTCCGTAGAATATCTCGTGTATTTCTTGCTCAAATAACACTATTCTTTCACATAAAATGTAAATTTATTCCGATGTTTGGTACAAAAATAAAATGCATTTTCCTCTATCTTCTTGCTAGTTGGACCCCTAAAATGGATATTGAGTTTTTCTATAAATCTCCATTACTTTAATTATGGAGATAGACTATGATGATGTACCCCTATAGTCAAAGAAATTTTATCAACGATTTTTGTGCACGTAATAGGCTGAGTCAAAGCCCTTATATTTTCACTCTGTTTGGTATTATTTGTTGGGGTCTTAATAACTTACGTTTTAATGATCAAATACCCTAACTTAATCTAGCTATACTTAGATATTTAGCTTCTAGGAATAAATCTCATGAAAGTTATGCTGAGATTTTATATCTATTCAATTTCTATGGTCTGGAATAAATTTATGCCGAGAATAGTTATGTCTAGAATAAGATTATGTCCCTTATAACTTATACCGCTTACGGGAATTTGGCCCGACCCTAAGAATGACAAATTACTTTTCAATCCTGCAATGTCATGCAAAGGAAGCAAAGATGTTCTGTGTATTTTCTAATCTTTAAAACCAAGACTTTTGTAGAGACGAGTAGAGATACCTACTCAAACCTGCCAGTTGTGTGACCTAAAACTAATTTTGGATTAGATAATTCATTGTTTTGATAAAATTGGATAGTCTATAACGTATTTTTACTATTTCCTCTATGGTTGATGTCACTCACATACATACGTCCGAGTAAATACAGTTTGTAACGTTTTTTAAAGTCGAGCGATTTAAAACATTTTTGGTATCTATAATTCACTAAACAATTAGCTTGAATTGCTTGTATATTTCTCAATGCGACCGTTTGTTATGTTTTAATTAATCTACTGTAGTTTGCTTTATTAACTCAATTTAAAATGGATATAAAGATGGAAACATATTGGGAAAATAACTACAAAAAATAATAATTAGTTTTTTTTTCAAATATAAAGTTGGATGGAAAACTATGCTTTGAGTATCAACAAGTCTATCTTGTGTCATTATTTTTACTACATTTTAGTTTATCTCCAGCTTCCTCTGAAGCCCAACCTTCCAGGAATGCCAACAACATCACTCATACTTCAATGGAAATGACTACCCGACCATCTACAACTGATGAACAGTAAGTCGCCTTTTTTATCTACTTTTAGTATTGGCATATTGTTAATACGAGTATAACAGGGGGAAATGTTTAAACATGAGCCATCTCAAAATTTAATACATTGTTTAGATACCTTGTGAATTGTGAATTGTGGATCTCAGGTTTTATTTGGATTTTAGAGCCGATTAAGTGCTTTTAGCCCAATAATTTTCAACCCAATTCTTAAGTAGGTCCTGGTGGACCTACACACGACATGTTGGACAAACTTCATAATTTTGGTCCTGATTATTGTTGGTGAATCTTTCCAGGGTATCTGTGTGCCAAATTTCACACCAATTGAATCACGGGAAGCATACAATTATGGGGGCTAAAGGCCCCCTGTGACCACTAGGTGTATTTTTTAGGTGTGACAACGACAACAGGGGGGGGGGGAGGGGGTAAATCAGTCGATACTGTACCTGAGATGTGGTGTCATATTATCAAAAGGAAGCTGCTATTGTTGTTATTTAATACGCCAAGCAGCTAGTGGTAGAAGCTATGTATATTAATATTGCTGTTGAATGACGAATTAAATTTTACCTGTGATAATTAATTAATTACATTTATTTTGCTAGTTAAATTCACTCAATCTCTGCATTGTTTCTTTTTCAGTAGTGTATAGAACTCCCAGCATTAGTAGTCAAATGAAGAATAGATAGTTCGTTCCTAACAGAATAAAGTCAAATCCTATACTGTCGATGGTTAACAAATGGATGAGAAATTAATCTGTGAATCGATGTATATTTTTGTTTTTGTATATATACTGCTTTACATAATAACTATTAAATGATTAATTTTCTCGACTGCAATCACTATCTGTGCATACGAGAATTGTATGTATCTTCTATGTAGATATATTCTTTCGATTTATTTCTCCTAACTAATTGAATGCTTCCTTCAACAATAATTTGTGTCTGATGATATCGAAATATGTATGTATTGTGTAAATTTTAATTAGGATTTAGACCTACTTTTATCTGTGATGTATAGAGTAATTAATTTTTTTTGGAATTTGGATGTTGACCATAATAGTAGAGATAGCTTGATGATATTCCAACTCTATTTATGAATTGTGACTGCCAATATTTTTGGGTGTGATGCGATCGAACCACCAGTTTCTCTGTTTTATTTTATTTTATTTTATATTTCTCTGTATTTTTATTGTCTGTAGTACTTTTTATTATGGAACAATTTAACAAATTGTAGATGTTTTACATGTTTTTTTAGAATTGTTACTATTGAGAGAGATAAGGTTCAGTAATCTTCAACTTTCAGATTTAGAAAATGTCAATATAGATGTTATTCTTAAATTAAATTAGTGTTTGTCTTTAGTAAGAATAATGATAAGCTTCATAATTCTGTTGATCCCGCTTAAATCTCATCAAACACCCAGATAGAAGGAAGCGTAATCCATTTACTTATTTGGTTGCCTCCGTGATTAAATTCAAATTCATCCGATTTTAATTTGATAAAATTATGATTGTATCAAAACATTAAATGGTTTCGCTCATAGCACATTTTGCTCTCTGGCTCAAAAGCGGGAACTCCCCCTATTTAGCTGAAATATTGGCTTTGTATCGCCACTTTTGTTTCCCAACTTTTGAACTGGTCTAATTTTGGCCTTTTTAAAAGACGTTTATTACAAAATTTCTAATTCCTGTAGACATTATTTGGTAATATTTGATACATATATCACAACATATAGTAAGGGTTTTTGAACTAAATTTGGTCAAATCGATATTAAATTAAAATCTACTCCCTCCAGGTACATAATTTAAAATGAAGGAATTTGAATACCTACCTACCTACAGCTGTCATTCTAGAAGAATTATCAAGTTTATCATTTTAGGCTTCACAGATCACTACTTATATTTGATTTCCTCTGAAATTTCTAATCTATAATGGTTCTGTATAATATTGCAAACTGTGTATGTATTTTTAATCTGGTCAAGTCACAGATATACGTAAGAGATTTCACTGCGACATTGCAAGCGAATATTTCACTCGTTGGTTATTTTATCCCGATGCTGAGGACAAGGCAATTGTTCTCGCCCAATATCGTCAGTGCGCTTCATCTCAACTTATCGGAATAAGGCGAGCCTGTGGGTGGATCTGTTCACTAGCATAACATTAGGAAATTGTGTGCGTGGGCGATTTGTTTACCGTTACCATGACTGACTGCATTATGCCCAACGTTCAACTTTTGAATACCTGTTAAGTACCGAGAGAGAACAGCTATGCACGTTGAGATAAGTTGCAATTTGGAATGCACTGATGATATAAGTGGTGTTTACTGTGAAAACAATATAACTTGGTTCGATCTTTCGGTATATAGACTTGGTGTGATCAATTTATTGAGGCTGTTGAGTCTGTGATAAAATGACGTAAATTTACGTTTTACTTATAGAGGTCGTCTGGAAAAAATTGTTTTTTATCCACGTTGGTTTAAAAAAATCCATGTGAATAAATCAATAATTGTTAGTAAATAGGATATATGATTATAAAAAGTTTCCATTTTGGCCTCTGATTTTTCGTCAGTGATTTTGGAGAGCATAAAATTCTTTGTTGAGCTTTGGAACCGTTAAAGATGCGAAGTAATCATTCATGAAATGGCCAACTTCTTTTACACCATTGAAGATAGCATTGTTGCGCTTAGATTCCAGGTTCCTGAAGTGATACCTATTACATAGGTTCAATTTGGATGAGTGCGGTGGTTGAGGAACTGCATTTTCAGGAAATTGATCAGTGTGGCGAGCTTTATGGGGATGAGCATTCTCGTGCATCTAATAAATTCGTTCTGTTGGAATGCCCAATTCATTGATATGTTGAAAGCAATTGCGTAGAAAGACAATATATCGATCAGCATTTATGCTCCCACAATCATCTAAGATTTCAAAATAGCTGTCTCCATTGAAGTTGGATGTAACGATGTGATATTTTTAATAAGCAATGGTCTTGCGACTACAGATCTATCTCTAACAGGAACCCATTTTCGTACCTTATGTTTGATAAGGTTTAAAGTACAGCCATTTTTTATCAAAGACCAATAATCGTTTTTTCATGCCTCACTTAACCAGTGATACTTTACCCCCTGAATCTGATTCTGCTGATCGCTAAGGTCACCTAGCCGTGACACTTGTCAGACCCAAATTCTGTGTGATCTCGTGAACTGTACTCTTCGGAATCCCCTTCTGATCCTTAATTTCTCTGCAGGAAATATGATTGTCTTCTCTTATCAACTCTTTCACAACACTGACGTTATCTTCTGTCTTCAATGATCGACGCTTTCTTGAACTAATGTTTTCACTTCTGCCCTTGAATTCTTCCGCTATTTGCTGTTATGCAGTTGTCTCCTAATACATTGACTAGCAGCTCTTGTATCTGAACTCCAGAGTATGTATATGTTTTCAGTTGATATGATGCAATATATTACAATCAATAATGATTTTCATTAAGAATGTATTCAAATTTCTATTAATAGACTGAATATTAGTTACCTTGTAATCCTAATGAAACTATGGTCGAATCTGTGGTTTTGGCTAGGATAAAAACGAAATTTTTTCTGGACGATCTGTAGTATGAATGATAAGTTACAAATTCAAGAAATCTATTTATAATAAAATTGCTCCTTTTCATTATTTTTTGTATTGAAAGTTGTCCCAAAGGATATTTAAGGGTTAAATATTTATTTTTGTGTACGTGCCTTTGAAAGTTAATGTTAAAATTTTATGTTGCATCCATTTTTTATAGCCTTTTCATTTATACCGTCAACGCTGGGTTTATCTATAAATTGAAAATCAGATGTCATTGGTGTTCCAGTGTTTGAGAGTACGGATTATCGAAAAGGCTGTTAATACATATTGCCGTTGATATTTCTGTTGGCGCAATGTTGATAACTTTTGCATCATTTTATACTTTGTACAACTTTGTGTACCAAATGAAAATGCAGATAACAGTTATAAAGAAATGTTCTAAGAAGAGTTGTGTTCTTTAGTTAACGAGCATAAAAAATCAAAATACCAAAAAACAGTGATGGCGATTTTAAAGCAAATGTTGAGTCGACAAAAGACTAAACTATAATTGAACCTTTTGGTTTAGGCAAGAGAAACGAAAAATGGAAGCCGATTAGTAGAGTTTTGCAAGCAGCAGAAAATAATAGCACATAAAACCTGTTTTGAACCAAAACAAAGCACTAGATGTACCTGGGTTTCTCCAGATAAAAGTACCAAAAATCATATAGATTATATTTTCTCAAAGATTTAGAAATAAACACAAAGAATTCCAAAAAAAGACCTGGAGCAGACAACTGGTCAGATCATAATCCAATTGTTCTGACACTCAAAAACAGCCATAAAAGTTCTCAAACGTAAAAGAAAAGTTGGTAAGTGAAATAGAGAAATATTGACATGGAAGAAATTCCAAAAAGCATTGGAGACTAAAGCAATTACTCTAGGAAGAATAGAAGACAAGGGGATTGAATCACTATGGAACAAGGTAAAGGAATGTACTAAAGAAGTTGCCAATCACAACTGTGACAAAAGGACTCAAGAAAAGAAGCAACTGTGGTTTAAAGTCGAGAAATTGGATCTTATGCATGAAAGAAGTGAGTTGAAAAATTAAGAAAATTTAAAGAACAATAGAAAAAACTGTGTCTTTTCATCCAAAGAAGCTGAAAAAAGCTAAAGAAACGTATTATGCTGAGAAGTGTACAGAGCTTGAAAAACTTGACTCTAAGCACAATCCTCAACTTTAAGCTGTGACTAAATATCTACAACAGAAATAAAAAACAATGGGAGATTGGGTTTAAAAAAACAAGGAGGGAAAATTCTCCAGGACAAAGAAGAAGTGAATAAAAGATGACAAAAATGTGTAAAGGAGCAGCTATATTTTGATATGAAAACTGAATATAATATCAAACATGTAGTAGAAGAAAATGAAACCAAAATAACAAGAAGAAATAATAAGAGATTTTCCGAAAGGAAAAACGGGTGTTGATGAAAAATCCCATCCGAGTTTATTGAATGTGGTGAACCGAAATATATAGAAATTTTGACAACCGCCATAAATAAAAGAATGTACAGTTCCCAGAAGATTTCTTGACGAGCATATTTATTCCTATTCCTAAAACACCAAAAGTTATGAAATGTGGAAAACACAAGACAATTATCTTAATAACGCATGCTTCCAAAATTCTATTTAAATTATCAGGAAAATAATTACTCCAATAATGGAAAAACAATTAAATGAAAGCCAATTTGGATTCAGGAAAGGAAGTGAAACAAGAAATGCAATATATTTAATCAGGACTATCGGAGAAACAATGATAGAAAAAATAGAAAATTATATATTTGTTTTATAGACTACACTAAAGCCTTTGATCGAGTGAATCAGAGAAAACTATTTGAAATAATGTAAAAGATTGGAATAGCATTTCATGAAAGAATACTGATAAGAAGATTATACTGGAAACAACATGCTAAAGTTAGATGGGAGCGACAAAAAGGATGTATATTGTCCCCAGTTTTATTCAACTTGTACAATGAAGTGAAAGGTGGTGTTAAGATCAACAATGAGATATACAGATGATAAAGCAGTAATAACCACATCACAGGAAAAACTCCAAAGAATGATGATAAAAATTCATGAAAAGTGTAGAGAATGTGAAATGAGTTCATATTCAAAGAAAACAAGTAAATAAGGAAGAAAATCAACTTCAGATTTTGATAGATAATGAGCAGCTGGAACAAGTTCGAGAGTATAACTACTTGAGTAAATTGTCTAGCTTAGGTGAAAAAAAAGAATCAGCATGACAAAATCCGCATTTTGGAACTGTAAAGAAATCCTACAGAGAGATATTTCAACTCCATTGAAAAAACGTCTCCTTGATATGCTATGTGAAATCATTACTATTTTATGGAAGTGAAACCTGGACCTATACCAAAAATATCTGTTCTAAGATAAACGCCTTTCAAACGTGGTGCTATAGGAAAATGTTGAAAATCAAGTATACAGATCATATCACTAATGAAAGAGTGACGGGAATGCTGAAAGCCAATAACCTGTGTTGGACGGTTGATTTGGCTAAAAGAAAACTTGGTTTTCCTGGAAACATTTTGAGAGGCGGCAATGGTAAGATTGTACAGCTTGTGTTAGAAGGTCTAATTGATGGGTGAAAAGACAAGAACTTGGGGCTATGGTTAAAAGATTGAAACAACGTTAAAACAAGAGAGAAGTTAAAAGAAGACCAAAGATCGAACTGATCGGTGCAACATGGTGCACAACCTTCGTTTCTAAGATGTGACTTAATAAATCACTACGAAACTCAGGGGGACCTACTAAACCTGTTTTAGTACAATCATACATATTAAGCGTATGTCTATGGCAGAAGCATCTGTGTAACTCACAACTTTCATATGGAACCGAAGATAAAGTAATGGTGTATTATTATCATCTGTATGGAACTCCTTAATTTAAATGTATAAGTCATTGACACATCATGTGATAGTATTCTATTAGATTTTTCTTTGTTTTATCATTGTGATAAAATATATCTTCATCGCTATTGTATTATTGTTTTTATCTATATTATTTCCCCAAAACGCCAAGTGGTTAGTAGACTGATTTAAACAACTGGCAGGCCCGGATATCCGGTGTTATTACTACCCTAAATATCCATCGCTCGTGGGCTTTAGTGATTTGATTACCGATTTTATTTTAGTTTTTTGTGATTAGTCAAAGATACTTTTGTCAAGAGGCTGCTTACATACCTACAATTTTAAGAAAAACTTAATTCCCAGTGCTATAAGATAACTAATAAGTTTCCAGTTAAAATGCATTTATTATATTATAGGTCATATTTTCGTATAAAATATACAATTTTATTTAGTACACAGGCATTCCTTGTAAAGATTTATAACATTAAAAATAAAAATCAGTGTGGGGGACTTAATGGGCTGATAGCGTTAAAAAATTTAAAATATGTCCAATTGTCTTTAAATTTGGTTTGTAGGTACACGTTTTTCATTAACAATTATTTTTCTAAAAAAATTTGATTATCGATATTTTTGCAGCTAATCGCTAATCAATATTTTTAGAGGCAGAAATTGTGAAGTGCCTAGTAGATCTGAAGTCAAATGAACATACTTTAATTTTTAGACCCGATGACGTCATTGATCTCTTAGCTCGGCCCCAGTATTGAGTTTTACCTATTTAACTTTTTTTAAACCAAAATATGACTTATACCCGAAAAAAGTTAGATTTTTTGTTAATTGTAGAATACAAAATGCCAGGCTAAAATAATATGTAAATATTGTATTACAAATAATGTCACCAGTTTGGACAATTTTTTAAAGATCGACTTCCATTAGCTTTGAGTGCAGCTCCTGTCTTTTGTAAACAATGGTAGTTCTTCACTCAGAAATTTATTTATGTCCTATTTTCTTTCAAAATTCCATTTTCTTTTTATTATGACGGTTGCATATGTTGCATTCTGGAGTGGAGAGTAAGGTGGCTGTTCTTTGAATGTATGTGATCCAAAGTCTGAGGCGACATGTGGGGTGCATGTCTTGAATGACATATTTTCATAATAGGTTGGATATTTTGCAGAAATCTCCCTATTTCTAAGCAACTCAATATACATTTCCGAATTCATTTTATGATAATGTTTCATTATAGTGGTGACCTACTGCTATAAATCGGAAAAAAGAAACTGTTTATGATGGTTTACTTTAAAAAAACTCAGAACACTCTTTTGGACCAGAATTATCTGATAACCCCATATTATGACTATTAATCCATTGATGCAATTATATAAATTTACAAATTTTGCATTTTTTGGAGAAATAAATATTTGTAAAAAATTTAAGCAGTCAATATTTACATGAAACTGCATGGTATACATTTTTGATTAAGAGATTTACGATTTGATCTATATTTAACTTATATTTATTTAATGCCCGTCGCTGGATAAATTGTTTTTTGTCACATACCTACATAGTAAATAACAAATGCACTTTAGTTGATCATTGAATCGTAGTGTATTTTTTACGATTTCAATGTATTTGTTATTCAATTGTATATACCTACATATTTTATATAAATATATAGATTTAGAAGTTTCAGCTATATGGGCTTCGAAGAATCATTAATATCGTAGTATAATTGTACAACATTAATAAAAAGAATATATATAATAAATACCAAAAACAATAAAATATTTAGTGAAAAATTATGATGCATGTCTGACAAAGTGTTTGCAAAAAGCTCCCAAATAAATAAATTTTGGGTTCTGTCAAAAGGTTAAAATGTTTATTTATTTCTAACAGCACTTAAGAAGTCTCAGAATAGTGAATTTAAAAAATCAATATACAGGATAAACATTTTTTAGCAATTAGCTTCAGTCTATTTTTATTCATATAAAATTGAAATTATAATTTTTCTAAAAATATTTTAATTCACTATTATTTTATAAATTCACTAAGTTTGAATCTGCATTTTCTGTTGATTATTAATATTGTGGTTATTACGTTTTGGAACAAATGAAATTGCAACTTTTACTAATGCGCAAAAATTATATCTTAGTGATAATAAAATCAAACAAAAAATAATAGAAATTTATAGAATATTAGGAAACAATCTAGTGAACCTTAAACAATTATTTTGTGGAATACAGACATAATGTTAATAGCTACCTATTATAGGGTATATTTTCGAAAATGATAAAACATGTAATCGATTTGGTTGAATTAATAGTTGGTTTAGTCACTCATCATAAATCAAACTTACTCAGAAAGGATGGAGATTGATTGACACACTGAAGCTAGACTCTAATGTTATATCAAGTTGTTTATAATTATAAGCCATGTATAGTCTAAATTAGAAAACATTAAACTTCCCAATTGACCCCACTCAGGAGTGAATCCAGAATTAAATTTTCAATGTTGTATTAAAAAACTACTGTTTTATACATGAAAAAGGCATGTTTTAGTTTAGATATAAGATATATGTTATCAAGAATACATGATGAGTATGTACATATAAAATAAAACTAAAACTAAGCCTTTTAAATCCAGCAATCCAGATTTTATCTGAAACCCTGAGGTAGAGGAAAATATGATAAAAATTGATGGGTCTATGCTATATTTATAATTTGTGACATTTATTTAAAAATTTGGAAATCTGCTTAACTTGCAACCATATTGTCCAGATATTTTTAGCTGCATGAGTGGCAACACTGTAAAAGACATTTTATAATATAAATTGCATTTGTTCTTGTGCTATTGGGAGATATCTACCAAATGCATCTTCTAAATCTACATGATTATTAGATATATTATGATTTTAATCCTCTTTTAAGATCATTTTTCATAATAAAATAAACTCTATGAGGGGGGTGGGGGAAAATACTATTTTTTGTTGCTCATTCATTACTAAAAGATTGTTTTTCACAACAAAAGGCTCTAATGTTACATTCATTAGCTTGTTTATAATTATAAAAAACTATTAATTAAATTTAATGCCACTCTACAGTAGCAGTACACTGTGTCTACATTGCCGACTAAGACTAGTCGGCAATGTAGTAAGATCGGTAGCAATGTCTACATTGCCAACCAAAAAATATCTATTTGGTCGGCAAAATTATATAATAATAAATACGACTGGCCGGCAATACGTATGAATAGTAAATAGACAAGTGTTAGGTTTAGGGTTAGGGTTAGAGTTAGGCTTAGGGTTAGGCAATAATTTGTAGAATAATAATCTCTAATAAAAAGTAACTTAGCTAGATTTAAGCTAAATTTAAGACTAGTCAGCAATGTAGACATTGCCTATTTATAATAGATTTGCATTAATTGCATAACAATCTAGATTTCCTAGATCTATTTATTAGTTAGGTTTTATATTCTAACATTCAATACAAACATCACATTGAATCATTTCTTCTAGGTCATCCTATTGTGGAAGACAACATATCAAATTAATCAAAATATCTATATTAAATATGGTGCATTAAAAAGGGCTAATAAATTTATTTAATAAAAAACTTATAAATACAAATGGATACTACACTAGAAAAAATATTCACTTGTAGCCTAACAAAATACACAAGTCATTAAGTTGTGTTCCATTTGAATAAATGCCACAAGAATGAAATTCTTCAGACCTATTGATATGCTAGGCTTTGAGTGATCTGATATTTACTATACATTATGTGAAATATTATATTTTATTTATCCAAATTAAAGCCTGACAGATTTTTTAAGATATGACTTCTAGTGAAAATATATTAACTAGTAAACAAGTGAGATCTTGTATGTTAAGAGTAATAATAGAAAAACAGATATTACTTGATAGAAATATACTACTTATTTACATTAACCCATTAACTCCTGGAATAATATTTTTTCGATTTTTATAGAGGTATTTTATAATAAAAATAGTCTTTTGTTAATATACCTTATTTAATTATATATATGCATATGTGACCATATGGTTACACTAGGAACTTCCATACATAATTATTTGTACACATGTATTGAACATAATAATTTAAAAACTGCAGTAACATAAACATTATACTATTGGATTGTCACAAGGGATATTGTATATAAATGTTTGTGATTATCACTAGAATAAAACAATAATACAATAATAGTTTTACTTGGTATGGTACCTGGAAAAGCATGACATGCATAAACCAACATCACATTCACTTCAAACTACTGAAGTGCAAAATTGTCCCACACAATGATGTCTTTTATTTTCACCAGTTGGTTAAATAAAGTGACAGAATCCATCAAAATGAGCTTCACCACATGTTCCATCTGTATTTGATGTTGTTGATTTTTTAGCAGGCATGCCAAGATTCAGATATGCCAGTGAAACCCTTCTCTGAAATTCAAGGCTGGATAATGTACCCCCAACC
>JAUYWI010088553.1:0-12472 GCA_034780595.1 Parotoplana pacifica
CTTATAATCATCATATCTCTATGGTAACAATGAAGAAAGTACCTACCTATTAGTGCTTATAATCATCATATCTCTATGGTAACAATGAAGAAAGTACCTACCTATCAGTGCTTATAATAATCATACCTCTATGGTAACAATGAAGAAAGTACCTACCTATCAGTACTTATAATAATCATATCTCTATGGTAACAATGAAGAAAGTACCTACCTATCAGTACTTACCTTCACGAATAGCCTTCTCCACCTCAGAAGGCTGACTTAAAGATTTTTGAAAAGGATTTGCTTTAGCTTTGTAAGAAATTGTTGCATTCCATGGACATGAGGTTTGTTTTAACTGGAGTTCCAATGGACATCTTGTAACCATTCCTATACAATAGAAAATTAAAATAATTGTATCGTAGAAAACACCCGCTGAAAAGAAATAATGCACTTTACAAAATGGCATATTATTCTCACTCAATATTATTGTAAACATTTAAAAATAAGTTTGGTAGTAGGTACAACAACAATTCCGATGCTATTGCTGCTCAGGAGTAGCTACTTAGAATTTCGATTCATACTAATTGTGTTAGGACAATTTATAATAAGCAAAAACTCATAAAATAGCAGTATTTTATTTATTCAGATCGTTCTGATTGACGCATTGCATTTTTTAAAAACTTTGCAGGTTTATTAATCAAAATTGCAGCTCTATTTGTTTATACAGAATTATTAAACCTTTCAAAGGAAGAACAGTTAGAATTCATCGAACTCAAAATGCACGACGCATGAATAGCGTATGAAGATTTTGGATTGTGGAGTATTTTGTTTAATAAGGGGCTTTCTCAAGAATATCCAACTGTACTGGAATATATAAGCTTTCCTCAGGTCGTAAATAAGTGCGATCAAATGGTATATTCTTAATTGGGCCTAACAAATTGAATCCTGATATAAGTTTCAATCTCGGTACAACTCTAACATCATTCATTACCAACGGAAACAAGATTCCTCAATATTCACAAAATTATTTTGCTTAAAATTGTTGGAAAGGATGGCACAAAGTTCACAACAATTTTCTTATCGCGGTTCTTCGATTTTAGTAGCAAACAGAAAAGAGGAACTTATAAAGAAATATATTGTGTATTCCAGGAAAAGTTCTTATGATACATACCTACTTTTTGTTGTGAACATTTCGCACCTCAGTTGACTCAAAAAACTACGTTTAGACAGACTATGATATAAAAGCACACAAGGATCACAGAATTAAGAGGTGTTGAACCATTTCTGCCAGAATATTTTAAACTTGGCACTCCAACCACAAGTGCTCCAAATGACTGCAGTGGAGCTTCATATATTAAGAGTGAAACTTTATGTCCTTCTTCCAGTAGAATTGGACCTTCAATTCCAAGATCTCACCTGATGGGGGTACACTTTTACACTAAAATGCTGGATTTTAACCCCAGGAATTTTATCTGACACCTACAAAAAATTCGCAGCAATGTCGAATTCAGCAATTTGATCAGGATCGCATGATGAACTTCCAGGAAATGTATCCAATTTCATTTTGAACAGGATATAGAAAAAGGACGCTCTGTTTTAGCAGTAAGCCAGGTTGAACCTCGTGTTTATAAACAAATGGTTGAGGGTAACAGCAACGCTTCTCTTTCAAATGACATTGTTTTGGAAGGTCCAACAACTCTTCGTTTTCAAATGACAATGATATGCATTGTGAACTGGATGTTACTTCGCCTGATTGTATTGACAATGTTGATAATTTAATTGCACCAAGTCCAATAGGGCAATAAAATCTTTTCACCAGAAAACGAGACTGTCCAGATGTTCAGGACGCTTCAGTTCCAACTTCAAAGCTAGCTAAAATTGATCTACCAAAAAAGAATGGGATCGTTCTGACTTTTTCAGTCAAGCTGGCTAAATTATTTATTTTGTGTACTACCATTCTTCAAAAAAACAGTGAATTCTTGATCAGCCAAGTTAGAAAAAATGGTTAGAAATCAAAGCAGATAATGAATTGTGTGAAAATAGGAAATTCAGATTCAGGATAATTATGCTGTAAGTATTATGCCAAATACATAGATGTGAAATACAAATCACATTTTGTAGAATGGATTAAGTTGAGAAATAATAAATAATAATGAAAAAGTAAGTGAAGATATTGGAGCATGAGGACAGGAAAGGGAAGAAAGGAAATAGCAAAACATGAGCACATTATTGATTGGGATCAACAAAACATCATCAATTAATTGCTAAGCTTGTGGATGCTGAAAGGCAAACATATTGCACTCCCATGGCTATGCTTAAATGAATTAACTAAAGTTCAGGAAGAAGAAATTGGAAGTGGGAAAAATGATTTAAATATTGGACTTCCAGTTGTACCAAGCAGCTTCTTCAACAAATTTTAGGTAAAGTTTGTGGCTGCTAAAACCTTGCCATGGACAAAAGAATTGCATATATTATACGGACCATACTAATCATTGCAATTTCTTCTTACAGATGCTCTATTACGAATAGAAATAAATGGTCCTTAAAAAAGAATTTCAATGCATATCAATAGGCCAAATTCTGGAAAGTCTGAACACTGGTTAACTGATTCTGCTGATAAAAGTGGCTCCAGTTCCAGCAGAAGAGCATTGTCAACAGTTGAAAGACGGATAGCTGATGATTACATTGAAAAGGAAGAGGGTGTTCTTGTTGTCAGCAATTTATTTTGTAAATAAAAGAGTAGGTTAGAGTAGTTAGCCATTTAGGTAAATGTGTATATTGTTGCTCAGAAAGAACCACACATGCTCGATACTTTTCATAATGCATACATTTTCATTATTAGTGTAGCAAACATACACCTACATTTACATGAAGATAATATGATTACTTCATTTTATTTGCATAAATTAAAGCCCTCAATTCTTTTCCAAGATTCTTCAGTATCCTTTTTTCTTTCTAACACCCCATCCTTTTCCTTATATCCCCCTCCGTTTTTACTTTTCCCTTTTTCTTCTCCTTTTTTCTCCCCTCCATTCTTTCACCTTCCCTTCTTTCGCCATACATTTTTTCCTTTATACCCCTCCCCCCTTTCCTTCTTTCTCCCTCTCCGCTCCCATTTACCTTCCATTCCTTCTTTTTTCCTTTCTTTTATACCCCTCCACATTTCCTTCTTTAGCCATCACCTCCCCTTTTCAATCCCATTTTCCTCGTCTTCGTTCTATTTTCCTTTCTTTTTACCCCCTCCCTTTTCCATTTTTCCTGCTCCCATCTTTTTGTATTCTTTCTTTTTCCTTTTTTTCCACCCCCTCCCACTTTTTTTCTTCCCTCTTCTCTTTTCTTCCTTAACCCCGTCACCTTTTTTAAATTTCGGGATGGAGGGTACACGCCCCCCTTGCTGAGGTATCGTTGCAAACCAAAATAATAGGTATTTTAGGTAAAGTATATTTTGTTTGCAAAGAAAAACCGTCATTTATCGTTTCAAAATTAATATTTTACCATGAAATTCTCAAGATATTCATATAATGTATTTTAGAACCAGTTTCTCTAATATTATTGGAAACGACATATTATTGTCTGAATTATCAGACTTTTAAACAAACGATATTTTTGATAGACCGTCAGCTTAAAACGACAGTTTGGCTGTTTATATTCAAAATGCCATTATGACAAATGACTAGGTAGCAACTATTTTACACTACTTTCACAAATAAATAGGAGCCCAGGATCTGCTAGTTGAACTTCTTCTTTTATCTGCCACTTAGGGCCGCGAACGATGGTGTTGTGATCATAGGCCATCAAAGTCCAAGAGCTATTACAGCTGTGATACTGCTTGGATTTTTGTATGCTCTAAGCAAGCTACACACGGTACGGGTGCAGTCAGTACCCACGGGTGACAAAGGGGGTGGTTACACGTCGACTACATTAACAACTTCTCCACGGTCCATGAGCTAAGAGCGGTTACTATGGGACACCTTGACCGCTTATTAGGCAGATTGCAAGTGGATTGTCTAATCCCTGAGCAATTTCGGAACTCTGTCCACCAAGTAACAATAAAATGTGCCACCACCGGGTCTCAAGCCAGTTGAGCAGCTCGCTAACCAATCGGCTACGAGCTGCTCTCAGCTATATGGACCTCGCTATTAGTTTCATAGGCAATTTAGAACAACCGATTTGCAGTCGGTCTCCTCAGAGCCATTTCCCCTAGGAACTAATAATGTTCTCACCACTTCCTCTTGGCAGTTGAGCACCAGATATCGCCTCAAGAATGGAACTTTTTCCTGAACTTTGATCGCCGACAACAACTACAGTGGGCAAATCAATATCCTGCTGAATGCCACATGCTCTCAATTCATCGATTATGTCGATAAATGGTCGGATGTTTTTATTGTAGGAATCTTGCAAATGACTCTTCGATTGCCCATTCTGAAACTACAAAATATACAATCTGATTTGCCAGTAGCTAGAATTTTAATATTTAAAAAACCATTTACTACAATTATCAGGCAATATACATTGCGGATCTATGGTAAAAACATCGTAATTTATCAAATTCGTACATAATTTAATGGTGTAGAAAAAGTCATATGGACAAAATTGTATGGAAAAAATCATAACAAGTGGTATGCAAAAACTTGTAATGTGAAATTTTAATGGTTTCACACTTATGTACTTATGAAAAATGTTGAAATTTAGTGAGCCATAGAATTTGGAGAAAAGCAATTATTTCAAAATTTTCGTAATTTTTTAGTTTTCCTAACCAGATTCCACCGGCAGTTAAAGAATAATATACGATCGATCGATGCATCGTTGGTAATTTGATGCGACTAAAATTCTATGCGACATATTCTGTGGTTAAATGGGGGGAGGGCAATACTCTTTAGTATCAGTGAACTGAATTTGCTTACGGAAATTTTGACGGAAACAAATCAACCATTTTGGAAAAAACATTTTATTAAAAAATCAATTTTAGCGGAACTGGTCATACCTCAGGAGCCATAAAAGTTAATACGTTATTTTAGATACCTTTTGAATAATAAGTCATAAGTCACATAAGATGTTATATTGGAATTTTAGAACTAATAATGTGATTTGAGCTCAAAATAGCAATTTTTTTGCCAAAAATCGAAAATCAATATTTTTTCCAAAAAATTCTCTGAATTTGTATTACACACCAAATATGAAGTTAGTCGGATAAAATTCATTTTTGGACCTGATTGATGACTTCATTAGCCTGTAGTTTGACCCTCATATTGATTTTTTTTAAATTGTCGATGAATCTTTCCTAGATATCTATGTACCCAATTCAACCCAATCGAATTATGGAAAGTATAAAATCCTAGGATGCAGTGCCTCCTAGTGGGAACAGGAGGTATAATTTTTAGGTGTGTCAACAGGGCGGTTAATACTAAAACAGAAAAAGGACGTGGCTGCCTTCTGAAATGTGTCTTCCATGTTTTGGTCACGTGATGAAAACTATATTTCTGTCTTTGCAGTAAGTTTATCTTTATGATATATTGTAAAATAATCAATACTAATTTTCCCAAAAATTGCGACGTGATCATCACATGCTTGTCCGTGACGATTTTTGCTTTAAGATAAAGTTCATTTCCTCTAAGTACACTGATTATCATATTTGCGGAAAATTTGCTAAAGTATTTAATTACATACACTAACCAAGCAGATATAAAATATTTAATTAAGTATTATAATAATGAACACCATTCACAATTAAAACAGAAATTTACAACAAAACAAGACGCGCATGACCAAGAACTACATCTTAAACATTCGTTCTAGCCAATGCTCTTTGCAAAATATTCTTGATAGCTTGCATTAAAGTTGATTGTTTAAAAATATCCTTCCTCATCTCTTCATCACCTTCACGAAAGATTCTAAATTTACTGAATTCCTCGGGTTTACCAAAGACGTTATAGTGATCTAGACGGATTACTTGTTTAAAAATCCGTTATTGTTTACAATGTAGTTTCGGTTTTCTGTTTGGCCAAAAATAAATGACGTTACCATTGGGAGCCTCAATAAAAGTTAGAAAATATGTATATTTATGTTTTTTATATTTTAAAGCTTTCTTTAATTAAATATATAAAATTTAGTTATTTTAATAAAATAATTACAATATACTTTGAACACATGCTACCAAATAGAGTAAAAGAAGGAAATAATATTAACTTTTTATTTTTAAATTGAGGCTCGAAATAATATTTATTTCATCCATAAACTGCACTATACACCATTTATTAAATAATTAGAACTATTTTCCCTCAAATATTTGAGCAATTTTCATTATTCTTTGGCTATTTTTTGTAAATCAACCTCCATCGAGAAATTTAGGTATGGAGGCCATCTAGAATTACTATTGCTTTTTAAAAATATAATAGTTTCATAAATATTTACTAATCTTATTCCTTGAGAATATGAATTTAGTAATTCCATACAGTAACAAATTATTTGTTACAGTGTAAAATTTTTAGGGGCGCAGTCGGGGGTCTGCGGCAAAAAATTTTTTAAACTTTTATATGTCCTAGAATGCAGGAGATAGTCTGTCTGGAAATTATAAGCAATAGTTTACAACTTGTAAAATAGTGGTTTCGAGAGCATAAAAAAACATAGTTAAAAATCGAAAGTAAAATTTTTTGTACACATTTCATATTCCAAAACTTTTTATACAACATACAAAACTGTTTTATACGTGTATTATTACGATGTCGTGATAAAGTGCGCCTGTGTGAATGGCAATCCAGCGGTTTTTATACTTAAGGAAATAGTATCATTTTTCTGATCACACCAATTTATTTGGTAATAGTGTTATTGGGTGGGAATATATGGTACTATTTATAAGAGGCGCCACAATTCTCCAGGGGCGCCAAAAATTGAGTAAAAAATATTAGGGGGCTGAGCCCCCCCCCTAGCCCCCCAGGTCCGCGGTCCCTGAATTATTACCAGAAAATAAACAACTTACGTTATCGACAAGCAGTATGTCATTGAACCTTGTTATTTCATAACATTTTATAATTTTTTACAGAAACACAAACACTGTAACAATAACTACACCTGGTAAAAAAAGTATTAGATAAAACTATTCTATTCTGCACTACTTCATTATATAGTAGGAACTCGAATATTAAATAAATCTAGAATTAATTAATCAAAAACAGTATACACCCTACCCTCTCTTTCTGTCTAATAGTACAAAATTATTTTTACTAAAAGCCATTAGTTATCTACACTACCAATTAATAATTCATTTCAAACAGAAAGCAGAACCTTTATCTAAAATTGTCAATCAAAATGTGAAACAGAACCTTCGAGTGCTCCAGACAATTGGTACTGAGCAACTGACCACTGCTATAACCGAGACTAAAAAGTATGTCAATAAAAAAACATCTCTATGTTTTTGTTGCTCGGTCATACACGTCGACCCCTAGTAATCGGAGCCTCCTCTTCAGAGACGAGGATATACCGGGATCGACATATTGCACTCTGATGATTAGGCTTGCGAGGAGGCGGTAAAGAGGTGGAAGACTTCTAACAGCACAAGGGTTCGCCTGTGGCGTCGAGACTACGGCGGTGTCTTCCTTGACCCCCTGCAGATTACATCAACTTAGGCAGGAAGCCGAAGTCGAAAACCTCAAGGTGACCTCGAGGGGAACTCTCATTGTGTGCAGCCTATCGACCCAGAAATAAAAGGGATCGGAACCGATAATAAAACCTTGGTCCAGTACCCTGTTAAAACACCATGATAGTCCCCCGAGAGAGACGATGGCCACAGTGTTGCTTGAACAAGATGATAACCTCAAACAACAGCATAAGAGGCCCTCCCAACAAATTTTTAATGTTGCGACAGAATATCATAGATATGGCTATGAGTCAGACTCCAGCGATATACCGTCGCTGCCCATGTTTGTGTAAAAGAAATGTCCACAAATCTCAAGCTAATAGATAGCAGGTTAAATAACGAGAATTACCAAAATTTATTTAAAAAAACAGTAATCGGATATTACAGTTCTCACAAAGACATTAATATCTAAAAAGATATCTGGTAGTCGTTTTATTTAAAAACTTCCAAATAAGAAATGAACAAATACTGTTTATATTGTAAAGTATCTACCTTTTGTCTACATACATGGTGAATGTATTGTAAACAGAAATTCGACCTAATCAATTAGGAATAAAAAACAAAAAATAAATTGAAAAGGAGATTGATGCATATCTAACTAGCTATTAATGAGACTGTGGAAATAGGCATCACTCCGAAATAACAGATTTTATGTCTTTACGTCTAAATGAAATGGAATAGGTCTAGCTAGGTAAGTGTACCGCAAGCAAGTTCAGCAAATAGAACTCTTAGCACTTTTAAATTATCAAGAGTAGCCTCAGTTCTTTCGCCAGCAAACAAATAGATTAATAGATCTGCGTCTTGTGGGAATTTTCTAAATAATTAAGCTCACCATTGTATCATGAAAAAGCCATTACTAATCGGAAACTAAACCTTGTTCTCAACAGAGAGCAGTTGTTTGGTGAAAATGAAGTGACAAATAATATTATTGTGGTTTTAATTACAAATCAAGGTGACTCTTGAGATAGGACATGTTTGCAGGGTCCTAGATCCCCACCATAGACTGGCAAACAAAACAAACCTTATTATAAATAGAAAATAATAAGATTCGCCACTTATATGGACTCAGAATGGAAAAATCATAAATTTCTACATCTTTTGAAGAATTATTCACAAAATTGAAATGGTCTGAAAATTTTCCAAAACAATAACGGGAAACTTTTGGGAGAACACATCATTTGAAAAAATTCGTTATTAATCTTTTAATAAATGGGTTCAGCTTGGAGTGTGGCAAATCCTATCACATTAATATTCTTTGGATACAGCTATTTGTTAAACGAATAAAAATACTAAATCTATTTACTAGTTTGCCAATTTATTGACTCCAACTCAAAAGGTTTGGTTTCTGAAAATGAGTATTACATTAGTTATATATGTAAGTAATTTTGATGCTAAATTCAAAAGTAAAACATAATAACACAATGTACAAACTCAGGGATGTGATTGATACTTTGTTTTGCTTAGAATAATAAACATCATTTCATGGATAGCAAAAATTATGTATACTTAAAAGGGCCAAAAATAAATAAAAAGGCTAGGGTAGATTTACATCCTTAGTATTATGCTTTGGTAAGACATACACTGATTTGCAAAGAAGAATGGGATACTTTACTTGCATTTATCTATCGTATGCCAGCATTTGGTCCTTCTACGTTAAGAACAAACAAATTTGTGAAAATACAAAGGTACATTTTATCCATTCTTCAAAAACTTGTGACAGCAAGGACCATTGATTTCAGTACATTATGGCATCGATCTGGATAGATAAACATAGAATAATATGCACTCTGACTTGTATACGACTTTGCCAAGTGTCAAAATCAATTTTAATAATAGCAAGCAATTAAAACATAAAAAACATTTATATTTTGCAAAAATTATATTAGTTAACAGCTAACCGCATATTTTCTAATTATGTTTCTCCGAAATTATGTAAACGTGTTCTGTGCTCTAGAAAATCAATCTATTGTGCATCCAAAACAATATGTGACCAAATATTTATTGATAAAATTGATTGTGATATGCGTCTGCTCTGGCCTCTCAATCAGTCATTTTTCCTGAATGATCTCTCTCTCTGTCACGAAAAGCGCTGCAGTGGCCACCATAGTTGCGCACCATTTCTCACTGTTCAGGGCACAATGAGATGCCAGTCTATTCTTTAATGTCTTTTTCCATGCTATTGCTGGCCTTTCTCTTCGCCTGGGATAATAGTCCATCTGAAATTATGAGCATTCAACCACAAGTTTGTCATAATTTATAGAAAATTCAAGTATCTCATCATTCTTTGGGCACATCAGTGTATTATGTCATATAACAGGAAAATTAATTCAAAGTTAAGTTGACATTTTATTCTATTGTTAGTCATAAAATAGAGCCCCCTCCTCCCACACACCCCTACCTTATTCAGAAATGTTTGCTCAAATCACAAAATTTGATCCAAAAAGCAGGAAAAATCACATCCCTGTAATTTTATTAGCACTGCTTGAAGGCTACAAACCTACTTTCTGCCAAGGCACACCTACATACCAATTCTGCTTCCGGCCGCAGTCGATTTGACAACAAGATTGTAGAACGGAACTGAGGGTCTCATGAGAACAATTATCCGATGAGCAAAAGTCCAGTTTGATGAGAGAGGCCATCCTCCAGGTCCTTAATTGAGGTGTGTGGTGAGTAGTAGCTTCTTCTTGAATATCCTCTACACGTGACAAACGTGTGACCAGAAAACACTGGTGGTACCTAAAAGAATCTATGGTTGGCAGAGCTTGGCACTTTCGTAGAAGATAATACCAATGGACTTCATAATAGATCGCATAAAATTAATTTAAATATTTTGTGATTAGACAACATGCATTTCTACTAATCTGATAAGGGCCCCTCTATAATTTATTTATAAAGCAAGCGGTTATTGTGGTGGGGAAAACACCCGAGACTTAAAAACGGGATGACGTATTGGGTCACAGATCTGAATTTAAAAAACGAATACCTACTTTCGACACAGATATTAATCTATTTATTGTATTACAAATAAACATTAACGTTGACAACGTATCAAAGAAGCTAGCAAGCTGCAGCAACAATTTAGTATTTACATGTCATACAAAATGTTAATAATCATTACGTCAAAATTGAGGTAAAGAATGCTGTTTAGTAAGAGAATAATTACTATCCCTTCCCAGTTAGTCAATGTCCTACTAGGCCTTCAGTTTTGTGGTGAGACTACATAATACATAGACATCGATATAATGGTTACCTAGGTAACTGGGTGGACTGACCCAAAACGCCAGCCGGTCATTTTGAAGTCTCTAGTTAGAGCACTCAACATCTCTTGTTAGCAAATTGGTACTTCCGATAAAAATGGTCGAACTGTAGATTAAATCAATCGTTTTCAGACTAACGAACTCTCCTGGAATTCCTCTCTGAACAGTCATTCGAGTAGTGCATTTTACACATTTGATGATACATATCAACATCGCAGGTGGACCAGATTCCAGCTCCTTCAAGGCAGATGCAAACTTTGTAGAAGAAGAAATAATTGAGTGCTCCGTTTTGAATTGGCTATTTGTCACCAAGACAATTAATTTTATTCTTCCATTTTCTTGATATCCAATGGAGAAAAGCGCTTTAATGATCTGTCCGAAATGGTAAAATACAAAAAATCAAAGAGGATTATTCAAGATCAGAGCAAAATGGTTGAAAGATATAAGAGGGAAAACAAAAGGTATCTGGGAATTGAGATCAGAAATTAAACGTTATCAATTCAGCGCCGGTAAAGTCATTTGGTCGAAAACTATCCCGGGTATATTTCCACATGGCAACACGGACCTGAACAATATAAATTGATCTAAATGACTAAAAGAGAAATGTTTTCCTCCAAAATTTAATCAAGAGAAAGAAAAATAGTACAATAGCAGATGAAACTCTAATAAACACTCTAAAAAATAAGATAACATCAACAACTAAAACCAAATCCTAGAAAAACTGTTCCAAAAGAAACATTCAGGTTCACGAATCAATAAGGTCAAAATAATCTTCAGTAGCCTGAGAAAGAGCTAGAAGCTCCAACGAGTTTGTTTCTTGGGAGCGAGCAATTCTTTAAGTATATTGATTTTCATCTTAACTCCATGGCGGATGCAAATCCAATTCATGAAAATGACTTAATTTCCTTCTGTTTACCACAATAAGATGACGCATCATAATATAAAGTTGGCTAAATTATGGTAAAGATTATTACCTTGATTCCCAAATCTATAACATCAAATTTTTACTCACCATAGTGCCAAAGCCAAGAGTTAAGAGCATGGCGAAGAACAGAATTGCCCAGAATGGAGAAATGGGCATTGTAGTAACTATGTCAGGGTAGACAATGAAGGCCAAGCCAGTACCTGAATGAAAATTCATATAGAGAGAAATGTGTTGTAAGAGTTAAAAAAGCAATCCTGTCAACGATAATGATGATCACTGTTCTTTAGCTGATTTAGTATAATAATAATAAAAACAATCTTCAAAATATAGCAACAAAACTATGGCTACCTATAAATACACATTATTGTAAGCTTTGTTAGTACACGTCTGAACTCGATGGGGGGAGTAGCTAGGCCCTGGCCTAGGATAAGTTCTTAAAACCAATGCGTCCCACTCACCTTCCTTGACGACATGATCAATGGGCACATGTAGACTGATGGACATGTAGCCCAAAACACTGAAGATGACAGTGCCAGCGAAGATGCTCGTCAAACCATCGCCCACAACAACAATCACAGAATCTCTGGAAGTGAATTAACATAACGTAGAGCCATAGAGTAATTATTATACACAGGTCCGACTCTCGCTGTATCTATATCTTTTCTATAGTAAATA
>JAUYWI010088564.1:0-12471 GCA_034780595.1 Parotoplana pacifica
TATACCAAGTTGCCCAGCAATATTTCTAACTGAAACTCCATCATCTATCATTTCTGCAACCAAGGCAATATTTTCTTGTTTTATGATATCTTGAGCTACGAGAGCCCACGTTTCTTTCGATATCATCTCTTCCATTTCCAAACTCTTTCACCAATTTTTGTACACATCTTACGTCTGTACAGTCTTCTTCCACATTCTCAAGTAGCTCCTGTATTTTTACGCCAGAATAATTGTTTAGTGCCAACACTTTGATGAAAAAATTGATTTGCTTCTCTAATTTAGTCATACTGATTGACACGCTTAGTACAGTATTGGGAGAAATTCCAGGAATTTATCAGCTACATGAACATTTGATGGAATTTCCACAGTGTACATCAGAGAAAGTCTAAATATAGCAAATACACAATTACTTATTATATCACAGAAAACATAGATTTGTTAAACGCAATTTGTCTCTGTTGTCAAAAAACGAGTTTTTTTCAGGACAGCCTATATATTAAAAGTAGCATTGGTATTATACAACAATGCTGTAACCATTTATTTCTTTTTATTCAAGGACAACAACGACTGTAATTTAGAATTTGTTTTTATTAAGATTCTTGTCATTAAATAAATATGAACTATGCATCATACAACTTAAAAGTAATAAATACACTACATTTCTTTGTTTAGGATCAAGGAAGTGTGGAGGCTTTTAAAGAAGATGAGATTTGCTAAAAGTTTCTGGCAAATTCTGAACTTATGAAGAAATTTGAAAATATTCCATCAATTGATACTATTAAAGCCAGGTAGGTACATTCATCTGTTCATGTATTTTATAAAACTGTCTTTTTTCACATTAAGATTGTAGAAGGTTTTTTAAATTGATTAACTAGTCAGTACTAAAAAACGTCTTAGTTCATCGATATGTTTTTTAATATATTAAAAAACACACATATAATTCGTTAATTAAACCTTGGTCGATATCTCTATTTCAGCCATCATGTGCGGTTGATAATGGGGGAGGGGGAGATGTACAACCCTCTTGAATATCATATACTCCCATGAATGGATTGAGTGAAATTTAGTACATAGGCACCTTAGAATATTTTAGGGTAAATGACTACGTCATAGAGGGCCACAAATTAAAATTTGTTCGAATGACTCAAATTTGGTTAGATACATACACAGAAACACAAATCCATAAAAAAATGGACAAAATAATTGGTTATTGACTTTTGGGCAAAAAAAACAATTTTTGGCTAAAATCATTTAAATGGCTCTAAAACTCTAAACCGAACATCATATTATGGTCAAATTTGAGATTTAGAATTAAAAAGGCATTACAAATAATCTATTAGAAAATTAGATGCTTCATATTTTGGTTGCTGATCATGAGGTTCACCATACCAGGACAGGTGAATTTTATCATACTTAAATGGTTCTATTTGATTTAAAATAGTTTAATACTAAATTTTAGGTGATTTCTAGTGTCATAAAAATGGAATTTCATAAAAATTGATTTTTAACATTGGCAGGGTTTGTCCCAAAATCAGAGGACCTAAATTTCTGACTTTGGATAAAACTATCGATCATTCTTTTTGGCATACTTATAAGAACATACAAGATAAAGAATAGATGAAGACATTCCAATGAACTATTCCCATTTTATTAGGAAATTATCTTTTCCATTTTATCTAAATATACACTTATATGTATAGTTTATATCGAAATTAATGCGCGTTTGTTAGAACACAATTTTTCTATTTTAACAAAGTAATTTTATGTACTAGTATAAATATATAAATCTATTGAAATCATTTGATAAATGTATGTATAATGTAAATGATTAAAATCTATTACTATGCGTACTGTACAAATTTTCTGTTTTATAATTTCCAGTATATAAATTTTCATAAGAGTTTATGACTAAATTTCTATTAAAATCCATTATAAAACCGTTCTATAATTTCCAAGTAATTATAAAATGGCTAAACGAAAAATTGAAATAGAACAATTTCAGCAACAACAGTATTCCAAAAATACTGAATACTGTCTGAATTCTGCAAAGAATATGTTCTTTAGTTATTTAGAAAGTAAACAGAGTACGTTTGAAGACTTTGACGAAGAATTTTTTTTTACCCATCTCTTCGTAAAATAAATAGAGCTTCGTCATTGCTGAATAATCGGAAATTGCTAAGAAGCTTTATAAACAAAGACGAAAGGTTTCGTCATCATCTACGATTCTGCCTTCACTCAATCAAACACAATTTTCTCCAATTACTTAAAAACTCTAAAGGGGAAAGAGAAGGATTGCGTAAACCACTATCCTCTGATACCGAAAGAAGATCTGGAAAAGTAAATTTGCTGGAACTCTAGTTACTTACGTGGTTTAACATCACGTATGTTCTTTGTTACCGCCGATTAGAACATTTGAGGGCATGAAAAAAGAAGATCTCGTATTCGAAGAAGCAAATGGAAAAGACACAATCTACATACTTGAACAATACTATATTAAAAAATCACAAGGAATTAAAAAAAGATTCTAAAAGTGATGCAGAATCGTAGAAATTAAAACCGAGAATAACCAATGTCTGTTGCCATTATTAAAAATAATTAAATAAACTCAGCGACGAATGCGACTATTTGTGACAAAAACCTAATCTTAAATATAGCGGAGGAAATGTGTGGTATTATAAAACAAAAATGGGAATAAACAAGATAGCAAATTTCATGAGGACCATTTCTCAATGTTGTAATTTCAGTAAGAGATATACCAACCACTCCCTAAGTTTGATGAAACATTTGGAGATACCGACGTGTCTTCTGTTAGCAAGCATAAAAGCATGAATTCCTTGTATATTTGTAAAAGAACCTCTGTAGACTAAAAGAATAAAATTAGAATTTACTTATTCCAGATCTTCTTTCAGTATGATAGGATAGTGGTTTACGCAATCCTTCTCTTTTCCCTTTACAGTTTTTAAGTAATTGGAGAAAATTGTGTTTGATTGAATGAAGACAAAATTGTTTTATAATGATAATTATAGAACGATTTTATAATGGATTTTAATAGAAATTTAACCATAAATGCTTAAGAAAAAATGATATACTGCAAATTATAAAACAGAAAAATTGTACAGTACGCATAGAAATGGAGTTTAATGTCACATAGCACTGCATATAAAATAATCTCAGTTTACGGGACAACATAGAATGTTTAAATAAATAGAATCCAAATATGCATTAATTTCGATAAAGCCCATAGTAAATCTATTTAGTGAATCGTTTTTTTAAATTTTTTTATTATGAACTTTTTAATAAGAATTATCATATTGTTATTCAATGTTTTTGAAGATTGTCGCTGGTTTGACACATTTAGATTACAAGATTTCAATAGCATATTTTTGACAAAGCTAACGCATTTAACGTTTATTTTAGTTGGCATGTTGCATGTTGCGTGTAATATAAGCGATGGCTTGTATGAAAAGGATCTGTCTGATAAATGAAAAATGTCATTCCAAAATTTAAATTATTCCAAGCATATGAAATTCTATTTGATTCGGAGTTAGGTGCCTACCTCGTTAAGGAGATTCAAATATTCTAAATTTATTTTTAGTGACTACAATGCAGTATTTTACCCTGGAGGTCACGGTCCAATGTTCGATATACCTGATTCAGCGACCTGTCAGTCTGTCACACGTGACATTTATGAAAACGGCGGTGTAGTTGGTGCCGTTTGTCACGGGCCTGCAGGCATTTGCAACGTTGATTTATCGAATGGTGAGCCTCTAGTAAAAGGCAAAAAGGTCACCTGTTTTACCAACGCGGAGGAAGAGGCCGTGAAACTCTGTGAGGCAATGCCCTTCCTCCTGGAAACACGTATCAGGGAAAGAGGTGGGGTGTTTTCAGCTGCTGAGAATTGGTGCTCTAATGTAGAGGTGAGAAACTTCAATCTTTGACTCTTCTCTTCATTTTATAAGAAAAGCAAAGCTATATATAGCTATGGTACTAAAAATAAAAAAATAATCCGAACACCTTTAAATAATTTGATTTAGGAATAAATTATATCAGAAAAGGCTATATGGTGTCATTTATGTAGATTACAAAAGTTTATGAAGTTTTAGAAAATTGAGGTTTATTACCGATTGTATAACTTTTGGCATCCTATAAGATTCCAGGGTCTTAACTAGTTTATTTTCTCATGGGGGTAAAACACCAAAAGGGCGCTATGTTCATAAGTAATTAAAACAAAAAATATCATGTCATATAATTTTATTGTGCAGGGACTTGTTAAAAAAATCTGATAGATATCGAAAGATCTGGCTGATTGTCTGTAAGAGGGCTATTCTAGTGAAAAAGACAGCAACCGTTTATCAAGAATAAATTAAAATAATGATGTAATTTCTTAAACAACTTATGAATTTCATTTCAATTTTCTTATTTTTTTAAAAACAAACCAAAACTCTCGAATCAATAATGTCATTGTAAACACATGGAGTTTTATAAATCAAAATGAACCACAAAAATTTATTACCAAACATAAAAATATTATTTAGAAGTCCTGCATAAAATTGGGATGGGCTAAGAAATGAATAAAATTTTATTTGCCAAAACTTAATTGCATATTTCCTATAATCACATTTTGGGGGCAAATTAATTTCTATTACTTCATATTTTAAAAGGTGTGAAAAAGTTAAGCAGACTTTTGACTTATATAAAAAGGTAGGCTTTTAACATTTCTTTATCCTATTCTATCTTGTGCAAATTGTATGATGTATGAAGGTGCTAATCCCGCGATAGCCACGGCCCTAGATTTAACATTGGATTTTGTTTGGTATAGGTAGAATATTTTTTTAACTCGAACCTCACATAGGCAATTTTCTAAAATTAAAATTGGGCCAAAATGGTAGATAATATACTAATTTAATCGGACCTCAAATCAAAAGTTGAGTTTGAATTTTTATTATTTTTTATTACTTTAGGTTTCTGATCGTCTTGTTACTGGCCAAAATCCTCCATCGAGCACCCCACTAGCAATGGAAATGGTGAAATTGTTAACAAAATAAAAAACTGACAAATATTTTTCAATTGTTCATACTACGTACCTATTTATACTTTTGGGTTTGAAGTATGCACCAATCTAAAAATTTTATAGTTTCAAATAAAACACAATAAATAAATGTAAAAATAATTTGACCTTCTTGATTAAGTGGGTTTTATTCAAAATACAAATTATTCAAATGGCGTGATATGTCAGAGAAAGTTAATTCAAATTTATAGCCAATGGCAGTTGTGTATCCAGAATTTTCATTAGTAGGTGCTTATAAGGCCTTGAGAGGCGCCAATGTTGCGGTAGCAAAAATGCAATGATCAGGGGCGGATGCCTGATAAGTGGTCAAGGTGTCCCCATGGGAGGTTGTCATTTGTGGTGGCCGTCTGCAGCTCCCTGGCGTCCGTGGGTACTTGCAGAGCACACAAAATCCTCCCGTTTAACAGCTGTAAGGGCTCTTGGGCTGTGATGGTCTTTATGACCCCAATGTTGGCCAGCTTGGCGGCCTTAAAGTGGCGGGTATATGAAGAAGGGGAAGTAACAAATGACTACGTGGAATCGGAACGTGGCCTAATAGTTCGAAGCGAAGCTCCGAAATTGTTTGACATTTTATGAATCAAAGGGCAGTTAGCGGCATCTAAACTGAAATTCAGAAGAGTGTACATAATTTAAAAAATAGCGTTGCCAACATGCTGGTATGGGGTGCACGAGCACCCAAAGCACCGCTTTGATACGCCACTGAATGGAAGTTGGCTGTTAGCTACAGAGCTTAGTCTTAGCGAATTAAAAGCGCAAATCGACAAAGTTCATTTTTTGTACCTGAAGACGTCATCGATCCTCTTATCGATTTTTTAAAATGCTGTCGAATCCTCCCAAGGCACTTATGTAAGTACCAAAGTTCAGCCCAATCCATGCACGGGAAGTATGAAATTCTAGAGGCGGGGGTCTACATACCCCAGAGTCCACAGTGCTATTTTTTAACAAGGACGAGAAGGGATTAACCGGTCATATTTTTTCCTAGCTCAAACAAGGTAACGAAAATGCTGTCTTTCATACTGACACTCATGGCTACATAGTGAGCGCTCACAGTAGGTCACTCTTGTCCCAATTTTTGAAATTTTTCCTTTGTTGAAAAAATCAATCAATCCTGATGTCAAAATTACACATTTGACTTATTTTGGTTGGATAAAGGTTATTGAAAGTATTGATTTTTTTGTCAGCAGGGTGCAACCTGAAGACTAAATCTTTGTGTGATAAATTACAGAAAGATGCATTTACCGTCTCCTTTGTAGCTAGAAATTTTCATAAAATTATATTTAACTCAAATGAGTAAATGTCAATCTTAGCAATTAAATTAAACCCCCGTTGTCACAGGATTTCACCCTTCCACCGATTCGATGGTGCTGAAAGTTGGTACATAGGTAGGTACCTTGGAAAGTTCATTGAAAAAAAATCAATATGGGGGCCGACGTCATCAGGTCAAAAATATGGATTATCAATTTTTTTACAAAAAACTATACTTTGGCTCTAAAATCCAAACGAAAAATCTTATCTTGCTGAGATTTATAATCCAGGGTATATCTAAAACAATGTGTTAAATTTTGAGATGACTCATTTTTATAGTTCCTGAGATATAAGGGCCATAGCAGTTCATGGCAGATTCACTAAAATTAATTTTTTGTAATCCATTTAATCACCAAACTAATAAGGATAGATTTTGTAATAATTGTCAAATTGTTACCGTTACTCGTGTATAAGCCGCCCCGCAGATAAGCCGGAAGTGGACTTTTTAAAGGCAATTATGGTAATTTCTAGTAACCTGCATATAAGCCGGTTGGTAAGTTTCAAAGACTCCACTATCAAAATTTTTTATTAGAGGTATTTCCAAAACGCAAACAAACACCTACCTAGCTATGTATCTATCTATCCTAATTTTGATCAAAGATAAATTTAAATAGGTGCCTATGATTGTACACAATATATCGAATCAAATTCTTGCATACCTATTCTATGTTTGAAAAAGTATGAAGTACCGATTTAATGCTTGCAGAATTCTCGATGTTCTATTTGAACCCGCATATAAGCCGGAAGTAGACTTTTAAAAGTGAAATGTTACCAAAATTATCCGGCTTATACGCGAGTATATATATACTACGTTCTATTACATAAAATAATACTATCAATTTTCTCAGAATATTCACTAGTTTAATCAATAGATTTTTTAATACTAGTTCTGGTAGACTTACTAAAAACTGCTGTAATTTAGTTGTTCCTAATTATATATCTTATAATAACCACAATTATGATATTTTTGGTATTATTTGTCATATTGTTTTTTTAATCAACCATGGCAATTACATTTCTTACGTAAGGAATATGCATTTTTAGTATAAATGTAATGATTCCATCATCACAAAGTTGTTTTTGATCTGCCTTTTAATTCAACTAGTGCTTATTTAGCCTTTTAGAATTTGAATAATAACTAGATTATGGGACACTATAACTGGTTAAAACTCACAGCTGAGGGTAATAAGTCCCGCACCATATTTCTTGCATTTCTGACCGGATTGTTTTATGGATTTCGATATACTAGATGGTACTTTCAATCACCGAACTTGACTGGTCATCTTATCGTGCTTCAGTTTAGGTGTAGAACAATATGCATATGATTGCATAGTTTTTATTTAATCTAGATGGGATGTTGTTTTTATGTTAAAGCCATATTTATATTTTTACACATCTTTTGGTTTTACTATTATGGTAGGTGTCGAATGCTTGACAGATATTATTTATTTTTTCATATTTTGAATGTTTGCTGCATTAAAGATTTTATTATACAATAAATAAATTTCAATAATAAATTTCAAAATTTTTGTTTCTTAGTTTGCACCCTATGGAGTAAAATCAACATTTTCAAAATATATGGTGCCATGAAATATTTGTAATACAAATGTTAATCAATTTCATCATTATTTTGTCAAAAGTATATTTTGGTCATTTGGCCTAACTTCGATTTTTCAGAGGGCCGTCAGGTAACTTTTTTTTTGGGGGGGGGGCACGTGTCAGAGGTAAAAGAAATTACCTAAAGATATCTGCAAGAGAATTTAGTACACTGATACCAAATGTCATTACAATCGGTTGAAGCGTTTCCAAGCAGTTTGGGATTTTTGTTGGGTGGGGGTATGGTATTACCCAGCCATCTTGTGACCACGAAGTGTTAATACAATAATAAAAGACATCAAGTGCTTATTTATATAAACACCAATTAAGATATTATTAACACAAGGTAATTCAAATAGATAGAAGAAATAATAGACTGTATACAACGAAGTTTTCTGAAAATACACAATTGAATTTCTATACCTATGAAATTTAAAAATATCCCCATAAAAGTGTGACCCCTCTAAAAATATCTATTAGTGCATAATATCTCTAACCCCCAAAATAGCTTTAGAATAATATTTTGAAAATTGCGAAGAATCTCGGTAACCATTAGCATCTTTTGTCTAAGAAATTTAACGTCGCTTTCTATTAACGATGATTTGATAAAATAATGAACGTTGAGTGGTGAGATGTGCTTCTCTAATTGATGTATCTTCGCTACTTTTGAATGTACATATAGTTACAAACTTCAAAAAGATTTCAATACCAAAAGCTGTGCCTGTTGAGCATTGATATCGATAGAAATTATGCATATGCAGTTTTAAATATTAGCTCTAAATGGGACCCTGGCTTCGAAGAATGCCAGAGATTAAAAAAAAATTGATTTTAAAACCTAAAATATGATTGTGGACATTTTATTAGAAATTTAGACATAAATGCTTAAGAAAAAATTCTATACGTGAAATTATAAAACAGAAAAATTGTACAGTTCGCACAAAGAAATAATATCTCATATACATAACACTGCATATAAAACAATCTAAGCATACGGGAAAACATAGAATGTTTATGTTATATAGAATCCAAACGCGCATTAATTCCGATATAGGCTATATTAAATCTATTTAGTGAATCTGTTTCTTTAATACATATGCACAAAATAAAGACAAATATATTAGCTGCCTGCATTTGATATAAAAATAATAAACACTAATATTAATCACTATGGAAACCAAAGTATTTATCTAACATATTAATTTGTCAATAATAGTCTTGAGTAATTAGCATCCTTGTTGCTCGAATTACAAACAGAAGCTCCAGTTTTTTCTCTAAGAAGGACAGAATAGGGCAAACTATCAAATTAATGCCAAATAATATAAATTACAAAAAATATATTTTAAGGTGTATAAAAAGAACATGTGATGCCTACTTTGATACGGATAAAGCTCTGTTTGATACATAAAAATATCTCGCTTTTCATAAGCACAAGACACTTGGAATCAATGCTCTTTCCAATAAAACTGGGCCCTTATATGGCACTCCCCCCAAATAGATGTCCTTCTTCACTACACAAGAAACTGAAAACTACAATTAATGGCATTAGTAGCATACCTACGAAACTTATGGTTTGAATGGAAGATAAAGTGTATATAAAAAGTTGTTTTACTTTTAAAATATAGGCTGTATCACAAAAAAAAACGATCGATTTATCCAATAATTATTTATTTTACAATACTTCTGATATTGAAAACAAAAATGTTTCATTACAATGAATAAAACCATAAATACATTAATTGCAAACATGAGATTCTCCTTTTTAGATTATACTCTCCATGGGAATCATGACTATGTCAAAACATCGTGGATTCTATGTGTTGTAAAACGTGACTTCTCTTGCTAGAAAGTCAAATTGCATCAGCTGTGTTGCAATGGTTGTGAATATTAGGTATTTGTCACAACGCTTGATGTCTGGGAGTATAGGGTTTGTTGTGGAAGGCGTATGTTTTGACCTTCGATATATTCATTCATCTGTAGCCCGCGTAGCATGGCGCTGAGCTTTATCATGCTGTAGACAATTATTTTGTTGGTAAGATAGGGTTTCGTTGCGTTCTCAAATATTGTTGAAATTTCACAAGAAATTTAATGCAACAGTCATCATCAATTGACTTATTTCTAGGCAGGACTTCGAAGAAGTTGGTAACCTTTCTGTGAAACAGCTATAACAACTATGTAGCTACTTATCTTCCATTATTAATTATAAAATTTTCGGACAAAACGATCGTTTTTTATACGGACTAATTTCTGTCAACTTGTATATCAGCTCAAGATTGTTTAGGACATTTATTCTTCATATCTTTTACCTTTGTATCAAACATAGAACCTGAAAACATCAAAGATTTCGCCCAAGGATGTGGCCAACAAAAAACAAATGTCAAAGTGGTAGTGGTAGTGGTGGGGTGTGAAAAATTATAAGTTCTTCAAAACTAAGAAACTTTACATTTTTCTGCAAACAGTATAAAGTAGACTGTAATGCAAGTACAAGATAATCATTATAGAACGATTAACATACAATCAGTTAAAACAAAGCTCCCATTTTATATATCAATCATTTTACGAAAATAAGCACATTCTTTAGATATTATGTTTGTAGAAAAAAAAATAATTTGCGAAAAAAATTAGGCGTAACAAACCTGTTCATAAAAAGTTTTAAATGGTTTTACAGTAGCGACCATTTATAATTCGATTGGTAAAATTAATATAAAAATATCAAATGCATACGTACCTACCTAGTTCAAATTTCGATTAAACGGTCACAGGGCTACCACAAATTGGAGGGGAGGCAATAAAAAGACTGGAAATATTTGTACCTACATATTAGTCAGGAAGAAATTAGAATGCAGAAACTAGGGTTTTGAAGCCAGCAAGTAGTACAACAAAATAACAGATTTTGGTACCAAAGTAGTAAATTTATGAACAAATTATTTAAAGTGTATGAATTTTATAGCCTCCCCTAGACATACCCACCCGACTCCTTCGTGGGCCTTGCTACAAACAATGTTCCGCTAACTCTATGTTTTCAGCACTACATGACAGTTATGGGGGACAGTAAATGTGAGCGGAACATCTGTCCAATGACATAGACACTATGTTTCTATCATTAGGTACATTTATCTTAGTCTTCGGTTTCAGGTCTCCAAGTTTATAATGCATATTTTTTTGCTTTTACTCGAACGTTTTCTCGGACATCTGTCAAAAGAGTTCTCCTTCTTATGAGAAATAACCATCTAATTCAGAACAATAAAATACAGCCATAGATATATAATTTTTACATCTCCATGGTTTTATAGCAGTTACGTAACATCAACTCCACTACAAAGCACAATGCAGTATTAATTTTAAATGCATTAATGTACATATAGGTACCTAATTAACAGATTGTCACGATCATAGATATCAATTGATAGAAATAATAAGTACGTACGTATCTATAAATAATATCGTGATGGATTGGATGTGATGAGTTGTTACAAGTGCAACAAAAAGAACGCTGTAAAGGATAAATATAAAAGTTATAAATGTATCAAATTTCAGTCATTGTACAAACACTAAATTTTAGTGCTAGCTAGGCACGTCAACATGATCAAATATAGAAAACATGCGAATGACATATCAACTATAGAAAGTGTAACTTAACCCTTCGAAGACCAAGTTTTGTGGTTAACAAGTATTTGTTCAAATACAGAGATAGATCATTTTAAATAGCAAAAAACATCGTCTACAAGCAAAGTTAAATTCAATTTCCATACTAGTTCCCGAATTCCTCCAAAAACAACCAAATTTCCATATTATTCCCAGAGCAATTACAGAATTTTCATACTGTTTTGCAGCGGAAATTAATATTAGAAAATTTCTATATCAATTCCCGGATTCATTTACAAAATTTACATAATTGATCGAAATAAGATTTTAATGTTCTTAACGAATACTGCTTGATAGTGCATACTTTATATTACAATAACATAATATTTTCAATAATCACAGACATCGAATCTATAATAATGTTTCAGATTAATACTGCTAAGAATAAAATGTAGGAAAACAGGTAGGTACAATTAAGAGACAATATAAAATGAAACAGAATACATAGTCACAATGATTTTACAAAAGCTATTCACAATAATTAAAATTGACTCAATATTTGCCTGAGAGTGAATCAGATTAGAGTTGCTATGCTCCTCTGGCACAAAACAAAATGTTAAGTACGTGATCCCATTTCCTGTAGATGCTACAATAAAAGAAAAGTATATAGTATATTAAAATTGGCATCTTCCCCATTTGACGTGGAACATCTCCGTGCCAAATTTCAGCACAATCGGTCCATTGGAAGTATGTTAGGAAAATGGTCTACCAGGTATACAAAATTCACAGTCTACCAAGCAAGGGTTAAAAACAAGGACACGCTCTTAAATCTTCTATGTCTATGGATATACAGGGTGAATTTTAAGTAACGCCCGATTTTAAACTAAAAATAAATCAATGACATTTAAACTAAAAATAGA
>JAUYWI010088575.1:0-12471 GCA_034780595.1 Parotoplana pacifica
AAATGTAAAAGGCTAAATAAGCGCTAGTTTAATTAAAAGGCAAATAAAAAACGACTTTAGTGATGATGGAATCATTACATTTATACCAACAAGGGAAAGTCGAAGGAAACGAAGAAGAGGCAGACCCAAGACAAACTACATGGACAACATTCGGATGTGGACAGACATCCCAACGTACATCTTTAGACTCGTAGTGAATCGGGATGCCTGGAAAAAGGCAGTTAAGATGTCAGCACGAGCAGCAAACGCCCAATTGGACGACGCTGGATGATGATAGATAAGAGGATCGGACAGTCTCGGTAGCAAAGGTCGACCAAAAACATGCTTGATTGATGGCGTCAAACAAAGACAGAAATGAATAGCCAACTCAATGTGGTAACGCTGGATCGGACTCGAAGTCATATTGGAAGCCACGAGACGTCAGACGCGTGATCGACTCCACACACAAACACACTTATACCTAGATACTTTTGTATGGTGTTAAGAAAATAGATTGGAAGTGAGTTAACTAAAGGCAAGTCTATATACCAAAATATTAATCACTTTTTCAGGGGGCCTTCAAGTGACCTTGAGGGTCAGACCGCAAAAAAATCACAATAAAAAATGTCAAAGGTTACTCACCCACTCTTTGATGCATAATTTTTTGAAACTTATTTTCTGTTTTCGCTAAAACTACCATATGTAATATGTAATTGAAGGAAATGAAAAAAAAGGGACGTAAAAGCACCCATTCCCAAGATTCCTTTATGAAAAGAAATTTGCGTAAATACTTCAAATAGCATAATTCATTTGTATTATGAAATTGTATATAATGAAATTGTAGTTGAGAATAACAAAACACGTAGATACGTGCACTTTTGTACTATTAATACATACATAATACACAAAATATACGTATGTATATCATTGATAAATGCAGCTCGACTATTTTTAGTTTATACTAAGTACGTAATATAAGCAAACTGGTATATACACTAATTGATGTATAAAAATAAAAAATGTAAATCATTTCACCACAAAATGGTAGAACAGTCTTTTAACTTATACACGGTGGATCATTTTATACATGTATGTATTATAGAATTTGTTTGCTTTCAGTCCAAACTTTAAATATGTTATAATTGATTTTGTTCCTGTAAATATAAGCACGATTATAGAATGATTAAATAATGATAAAAAACATTGATCAGTTCCAAGTTAATGATTTAAAATTACCGGTTTTACGCCTACCATATTATAAAATAAAACACTTACTCTAATTAACGAGTAATATTCAAATTTAAAGGAAACTCGCAAATTCAGTAACACATAAATTACCTCAAACTTACCGCTTTACACACTCAAATGTGAAAAATGAGCCTTCAATTTACAATAAAAAATTATCTGAGCTTACTTTATTAAACAAGCAACATTTATTTTAGAAAACAGAATAGCTTTAACAAACATTAATATACCATATTTATCAGTATCTAACAGTGGGCCAGAAACTAAATTGGCAGCTTCCTGCGAATTTGAATGCGTTAGTGCAGAGCCAAAGAATGTACATATAAAGCAATGATTCTGAACAAGTAATTCTATAACGACATTTAAAGTCCGACAAAATTACAAGCAAGTATCAAATAAATTTCAAGGCTTTAATAATAAAAATTATTTTATATATTTGCACTTAAGCGTAAGACTGAAAATTACCATTAGATTGGAACATAATATTTGTATGTGGTTTTATAATTTCAATCGAGATGATATTCTAGTATATCACTGATCATTATTACTATAAAGTAATACAAATTAACCCTTCGTGGTCACATGGGGGTGGGGGGATGCGATTAATATCCCCTGAAGAAAACCGGAAACTGCTCGTTTGTACTAAATTCTCTTGGGAGTTTTTTTATGGAAATGTGTTGAACTTTGACCCTCAAAGGTCATCCGACGGCACTCTGAAAAATCGAACTTGGGCCAAAATATACTTTTTACAAAAAAATTATTCTGAAGTCAAATATTGATAAAATTGATTAATATTAGGTAAATATATACAAACACTTCATTGAACCCAATAAATTCCGTTTTTTTAAAAAAATATTGATTTTTTTCCAACCTAAGAGCCAACATTTTTTGAAAATGTTAATTTTTGCCATGGAAAAAAATGAAGTTTTTAAAACCTTGGAGAACTATGCCAAACTACATGCTAAACATCTGTAAAAAAAACTTCAGAAAAAATATTGATCCAAAAAAGTTATGGATTTTGTGTGCCCAAATTTGACTATTTCTGAAATTACTATATAATTAGATAGGAAAAATTGGATTCACTCATAAATTAAGAATTTATTGGAATACCTTTAAATTTGGCATATATACTTCTTATCTGATACTTTATCACGTTGCCAAGTAAAAATATCCAAATTTTATACAAAAAGTCTGTAATAGGAATTTTTAACAATTATATTTTAATGACTGAATTCAATCAAAACCAACTAAAAATGATTTAGAAAGTCATTATAGGGTATAATCTTTTTGCTTTAGAAAATTTTTATTAAAAATCCATTTCGGTAGCGCTGAACTGCTGGCTCTCAGGATACCTTCTGGATTATAAATCTCAAGTTTCGTTTGGATTTTAGAGTTAATTAAGTGATTTTAGCACAAAATATCTACTTATTCAATATTATAAAAAAATATGGTCCTAGTGGATCTACATAATTCGAAGTCAATCGGACAAACTTACTTCATTTTTGGACCTGATGACGTCATCGGTCCCTAGCTCATATTGATTTTTTTCAAAAAATTGTCGATGTATCTTTTCAAGACATCTGTGTACCAAATTTCAGCTCAATCGAATAACGGGAAGTATGAAATCCTAAAGGGTGACCAGGAGGTATATTTTTTAGGTATGTCAAATTAGATAAAAGCATAAACTATTATACATACATGCAAATCTACACTCAATATCATTGGTCTAATTGAAATGTTTGCTTAGTCACTGGTGCCCAAAAACAAATTGATTTTATGCTGAAAAACTCATTAAAACCGTCAGTCCACTGTGATTCAATTCGTACGATTAGCTACCTCACTTATTTGGTCCACCACAGGTAAATTTTTAAATTAATTTAAAATGACTTAAAATGTTTTATTATATCTGGATCCTAATAATGAATGAATTATGTCGCACATAAAACATTTTCAATGTATAGGCCATACATGGTCCTCAGTTTCAGACTTTAAATAAATATCTAGGCAGGTATATGATTTTGATAAAATTTTCACAAATAATAGTCATTATTCACTATTTAATTAAATAATAGAATTTTCAATTTTTGACACTAAATCGTCCACAATGGCAAAAGGAAAGTAATCACCCTAAGATTCTTCAAAATCAATAGCTAATAAAATTCTATTCAAATTTATCATAACTATGTTCTAGCTTTTTGGGTCCAAATTTAACCATATTACAAAAATCCCTGAAAATTGATCATGAATAGTTCATTGAAATATCTTCAAATTCCTTATCTAATAATTATTACCAGTCCTGACACTCTAATTATAATTAGCGTGTCAGGACTGGTCAACATGTCATTTTTAATCATTTTTCTCAAATCACTTAGTAAATAAAATCATTCCAAAACACCAGAAATGACATCTAGAAAAAAATAAACAATTTTAAATCACATACCATTTAGTTGTGATAAAATTCACCTTTTGAAAAACAATTTTTATGGAAATACCTCTCTATAGCAGCCCTTATTTAGGCTAGTAAATAAAAAATATTTCTTATAACTTCCGAGTTTGATTAATAAAGAATGTTTTGTTTGTATTTCAGATCTATTTAACTCTTCGGTTCTGGTATGGTGGCCCTTGTATACCAGGAACCAGATATGCGATGAACTCAATTTCTAATACATTATTTCTACTGGATAATTTTATCCGATTTTAGAAGTATTTTTGTAATTTTGATATAAAATCAGAATTAACATTATCTTGAAAAAGTGCCAATTATTTTACTCAAAGGAACATGTATGCCAAATTTCAGCTTACAAACTAGAAAATGTCAAATTTCCTGACTTTATGACGTTATAAGGCCACTAGCTAAGGCTCACTATTGATTTTTAAAATGCGTATCTTTCTCATTTTCATGGAGCAAGTATATGCCAAATCGGTCCACGAGAAATGTGTTAGTTTACCAGGTATACAAAACGCGAAGTTGTTGTTTGGCCACTGCGAAGATTCAATCCACATGTAGGGACATCGAGTGATGTCATCACAGTATCTATGAGCCATTAACTGTGATCTGCGTATCACAAATGTGGGGATTTTGGCCAAACAAGGATTTTTTTCTTTAAAAACCATTAGATGGATTAGTATTACTGAGTTCCTAGTGGACCTACACACCAAATTTGAAGTCAATCGGACAATTGTTTTTGGATCTGATGATGTCATCATTCTCTATATTGATCGTTTACATTTTCTAAGATAAAAGGTAAACCAGTTTGTTATTGACTCTTAAAACTATAACAGTAACAACGAATACTCCACAAAAAAAACTTAGTGAGTAAATAAATACTTAGCAAACTGCCTCAAAAAGGTATAAATTTGAGTAGGTATTTGTACACAAAAAAGTTCAAAATACAAACTAAATGGAATTAAAATTTAGGCATATTATGAAAATACTGCAACAGAAAACAATATACATTACATAATATTATGTAGATAGCTATTGAATAATATCACAAGTTTAAAATGGCATAATTTAGGAAAGTTGTACATATAATATAGTACACAGTTATGCAAAATTACTTCTTCTAAACTGATACTTCTACATATACCTACTAGTAGACTGAAAAATAAAATATACATAATTCTGCTATATGTATATAAACTGTTTAGATACGTGATTATTATAATAACAAAGAAAGACTGTCAAACTAATTATTCTATTAGTTACAGGCTTCGTACAAACCAGCATTTAATTTTTTTAAATATTACGACCATTTTATCAAAAACTGGCTAACAGTGATGGATGACTAATATCCATTCAGTTGATGATTTCCATCAACCCAAATAAAAGTAGATTTTGAACAAACTTGCAGGTTTGTATAAGCCAGGTATATATCGGTTATAAAATAGTAATCAGAGATAAATAAGAAATTTAATGAGATAATAATTAACTGGGTATATTTATATACGTGATGCGCCCCATAAGTATCCAGATTAGTATACCAAAGTTTATTTACATAATGGGAGGAATGTATTAGGTACAAAAAGCATATTAACAGCGTTTCTTAACATAAGATTTATTCCGAGCTACGCACTTTTTTTATCTCCATTTTCTATCCGTTCTATCCGTTTTCAGGCGTGTTAAACTTTTTCCCAGCTAGATCCTTCTTTAAAAGACGGAAATATGAAAGTTTAAAGGGGTTAATCAGGACTGTATTGTGGATGGGGTAGTTTTGGATGCTAGATCTTTGAATTGTCTCCTAAACATTTGCTTGGTGTATCAGTGAATTGTCTTGAAGATGCCACTAATTCTGCGCTCTCTGTAAGAAGAGCCCTTCGAATAAGATTGTATAGTATTGTCCAGTCAAACGTTGACTCTTTTCCAGATAGTGTATAAGCACAAATCCATGATAATCATAAAACACAGTCAACATGAATTGATGGCAATGTGACCGGATCTTTCTGCGTCATGCACAAAAGTTCTTCTCTTTTGAATTCACCTATCCAAAAGTAAATAGCACTTTTCTTAGGTGATGCAGCACCATACCCTTGTTGTAATAGAAGACTGATAATGTCAGAGGACGATCTATTAATTCTTAGAAGAAATTTGTTAACAGAACGTGCTTCACAGACACTAAAATTTGTAGCCATCGTGAATAAATGCTGTACAAATTTATGAAATTTTAAACTATATGCATAGTACAATGAAATCATTATTAACTGTTCGTGTATCTATCTTATCCATAGATATTTCATACAAAAATAAAATCATATCAATAGATTTTCATAGCTAGTCCGGACACTTAATGGGCGCACACAACTAATTTGGTATTTAAAATAATTTATTAGAGCCAAAGATATTAAAAATATTTAATTAGAGCACCATAAAATAGAATATTTTAACACATTTCTTCTTTTTTACCTTGAATTAACAAATGGAAGAAAATAGATAAATATGATAACTGAAATTAATATTCAGCTCAAAATATTTAGTACACATAATCTTGTAGTACAAATATTTGTATTCGAAAAGAGCATTTCATTATTCAACATATAGTTACACTTTTTAACCATATCAAATCGACCGTGCACTTTTTAGTTACCTGACATTTTAAAATGAAAAATAAAACACAACCTGGGATGCATAAATTTTCAAATTATTATGTCCTGCAGCTTTTGTATCCATTTTTATTAAATAATTGGAGCAGAAAATTATGGATTTCTGTATTAAATTATAGACATGTTTTGTTTAAATTTCAAAGCATTAAAAATTCACTTTTATCTATTATTTTAAATTGTTTTTTTTTCAAGTCTTAATTAAAATGATAGTTTTCAATTTTTTATATCTAAAAAAACAAATTTTACTAATTTTTAAAACTATTTCATTTTCGTAAATTCTTTTTACTGATTAAATAACCCTTTGTCGTCCATGGGGCAAATCGCGACTCCACTAAGTTTTTCTTAAATTTATTGAAAAACGGTTCAAATGATTTTCATGAAATTTAGCATTGATATACTACGTTCGGTTGTGGATCCTTTGATGTACAAAATTGGTCGGACTGCCCTCCTCACTGGAGGGACCTCTGCAAAAGTAAAGTTTGGCTAAAATGGTCAAAATGTACTTTTTACAAAAAAATCGAGGTGAAATTGGTTAATATAAACACTCCACTGTTTAACATATATTCCTGGTTTTTGAAAATATTCATTTTTGCCAAAGAGTAGAATTTCTTTATATTTTAAGGAGATTCTTAACAACAGTTGAAAATTTTATAAATATATTGACAGAAAAAAATGAACATAATATGCAAATCCTATATATGTATTTAGTTTGTAAAAAAATGAAAATGAATTTTCTAATAAAATTTGAATGGTACATTAGAATACCTTTAAATTTGAAAATAATGATTATCGTTTTTTTGCAAAAATTTGGTTTATAAATAAATCAAATATCAAATTTTGCTACTACCCAAATACATAGCATCTTCACATATGATCAAATTTGGTCACAAAATATTTCATAGCTATTTATCACATTTCTACTTAGTGTAAAAAAATAATCGATTTTTTTAAAGTGTTAAGCTCTATGAACAAAATCAACATTTTCAAAATCTCAAAATGTTTGCAACGAAAAGTTAATAGTAATTTTATCAGAATTATTTTTCCCATTTGGTTCAATTTCGATTTTTCAAAGGACCAGCATGGAAAAAAACTCAAGAAAATTTAATATACTGATACCAAATTTAATTCCATTCGGTTAAAGCGTTTTCGAACAGCTTACGATTAATTTTACACCCTGATCACAAAAGTTAATATTTTCTACCAGTTAGAAAGATTCAGACAATGAACATTGAGAGACTTTCATTGTATCAAATCTCTTAAGTATTGGCCAAATCTATAGAAAATAAATTTGATCCCAAATTTATATCGGGTATTTTCTACGTAGGGTTAATAAAACAATGTTCTAAGAAAAAACAATATAAATAGTAAACAGTGAATTCTTCTTGCTTATAATTTTCATATATTTCCCTGATTTGTTTTCACAGTTTTGGTTCTAAATTGTATTAATTGTATCGATTCGAAACTATCGCGTTCTTTATATTCTGAACTATAGCTCAAATGCTCACTTATAAAGCTACATAAATATATAACTACAAAGAATAAATAGTTGCAATATTACTTAGAGCAAAGTACAAAGCTAATAGCAACAAAGCAAACAAATTTTTAAGCACAATACAAATTAAATATGAAAATGTAAGAATATGTTTTCAAAACCTATCAGAAAATGAAAATAATGAACTAACAAAAATATCTAAAAATGGAATTAATTAAATCGCTACTAGAAGTAATAAAAACTTTAACTGAAATTTAAATAATAAGCAACGTAACTGGAATAAATAAAATCTACCATCGATTACAATCACAGTGAATAAAAATAGCGACAGTGGTCCCGTGAGCAAATTGGGCTACCACCCATTGCACCAGTTGGACTAGCGCCTGAATGTCTAATAGATGATGGAGAAAATCCACCAGCTTCCTCAACGGAACTCTGGGGAAATCCGAACAGTCCAATTTGGGGAGTCTGATTAGGATGGCTAGCAACAGCAACCGGCTCACTATGGGCTGTATAATGCAATGCAGCTGATGACTCTGGTGGAGAACAACCGCCTGTGTTAGCACCATCAAGCGATATATGACGGACTGACTGGCTAAGAACTTCTAAACTGCCTCTTCGAGGTTGTCCACCAGAAAAAAACGGATTAAATGGAGATGTGTAGTGTCGACCTGCGTTACCCATTGTATCTGAAGGACTTGTATCGTAAAGGTCAGGATAATGCCAGCTATCATAGGAAGAAAACTGAAAAAAAGATCTAGTAATTAAAACAAAATTCATTTTTTAAACAGTAGGTGGACTTCGGATAAACAAAGCGCTCCGCTTCTTCATTAATCGTTGTCAAAATGTAAATTGCTGGGACAACTAAATGGTTGATCTTATATTATTAGATACTCGCTGAATAAGTCAGACTAACTAGATATTAGGATATAGATTATCTAAATTACTTGACCAAAATTACCTATTTATAAGTTAAAATTAACTTACAATTTAAAACATGAATTGACCTAAAACTGATATTACCATTAAATAAAATAACAATCTCATCACATTTTCAATAGGGTCTTATTTTTAACTAGCATTTGTTTCACAACAGATATTTAAAATATTTTATCTATACTTTCAGGATTCTAAAAAGGTGTAAATTTAAAAAAATTGATCGAGAGCTTTTCAAAAAATCGAATTTTATTGATTTTCCATTTGTATATAATTATGGACATAATGTGAAATGTTACAATTTGTGTGTCACTTGTAGTATTTGCACTTTATATTAAATTAATTACTTATAAAAAATAACTTTCAAGAATTTAAAAATGTTTCTATTCGAAAAATTGAACGAAAAAAATCGATTTCATTGGGTCTCGGCACATTGTAACATCACACTCAACAAGGTAGCTGACATTGCCATAAAAAATGGAACCACCTTCAACCCAGATTCCTCAACTTTACCCTATGAAGTCAGTATGACTGCCCTGACACTTTTTAAAATACAACATCTAAAAAGTTAAACAGCCGATTTAATCCGAGATGTGTCAAATTGATTTCCCCCTCTAAGACTAGAAAAGAAGAAGTCATCTGGAGCCAGCTCAAAAGTGGCCATTGCCCTGCGTTCGCAAGCTCCAAAACCATCTGACAAATGCCAAATTGCGATCAAGAAGCAGTCCACAATCTGCAGCACATCGGCGAAAATTACGATCACTTCGCCATTGACAGAATCAGAAACTTGGGAAGCCCTTTAGTTAGTGGTGTGGCCCTGAGACCAGGGAGGTCTGGCAAACTTCCTCAGGAGGAATCACCATCAATCGTGACGCCCAACAGAAGGAGTTTTATTGAATAGGTAACAATTCTAGAAAACTTATTAGTGAAATAGTATTCATAGATGCTAATTTCGATTTTGTACATAAAAATAAGCACTAACCTGAGCCGGACAGGAAAAGTTGCTGTTGTCATTATTCGTACTCTCTGCAGAGCTAAAACACTGCAAGTCCGAATGCCGACCGCCACCTCTGGGAATGCCAAAAACGCCCATTGTGTGTGACGAAGGAGGCAGAGAAGCACATGACCGATCCAATAAATCTAATTCTCCTAACAATGAAGAAAGTCCACGATCGCTCGCTTCTCGCTCACTTGATGAATCCCGCCATTTAGACAAATAGTCTAAGATCTATAAATACAAATGATAGCAAAATGAAGTTAATTGCTTCAATGTGACATTCAGTAATTATTTGATCTGACCTCCATGTATGTTTTAAAAATAATTTTGTATTTTAGCAATTTGAAATCTCTTAATTTATCCCAATGGTTTAAAAAAAACGAATTATTTTTATTTAAAAAATAATAATTCAGTGTTATTTTATAGAATATTCTATGATGCTCAACTTCTTCATTTAAGGTATTTATTTATTCTTATGAAATATTTAATTTCATCAAACCATTTTCGGATAACAAATGATTAGTCGGTAAGGTTATAGATACTCTTGTATTTTTTGTGTTCTTAATATTTTTTATATAATCATACTTATGCTGAGTACCTAGCCACCACAAAACCCTGATAGGTAAAAAAGACATATCTTTATCATACTACGTATTTGCATACATACACACGACTACCCTAGTCGCTATTTGGAAAGTTTTTCTAGGTAGACATAATCTATCTATAAGACCTTGTATACGGCTCCATGGCTTGCTTCAAGTGCGATGGGAACGGCCATTTTTTCTCGCAAGAAATCAAGGTACAGCAAGGGGGCAAAATGACTACATGAAAAAGTTCTACCGTGATGATGAGAATAGACGACTCCAAGGAACGAGCAAATATATAGGTAGCTATCAATTCAATAGATAAAATTAGAAGCATCTTACAAAGAAAATATTTGACTAAAATCTCATCAGCTGATTGTATAACTTTATTGAATGATAAGTGGAAATAAATCCCGATATTTGAGTTGCAACATTATTTTAACCCTTCGCTAGTAAAGGGTGGTGTACACCCCCTAGCTCATATTGCTATCTAGAAGATAAATTTAAAAAATCCAACATTTTGATTTTATTCTTTGTCAAGGATATTAATATGATACCAGCAATTAATTTTAAATTATAGAGAGAAAAATAATTGTGGATTAACAGTGCTATAAAAAAACATAGAGAACACAAAAAAATCACAAAATCAAATCACATTAGACAGGAATAAAGCAAAAATCACAGTGAAGAAAAGGGCAAACAGTCGAAGATGAGATTTATGGCCTTCAAATGAAATTAAACTATTAGCAGAGAATCTACTAGAAAAAATGACTATTATTATTTTTTTTATTATTGGTAAAGAATCTATAAAACGCTACCAAGTTTAAAAGAAAACTGTCTGCAGCGCTATACAATACAGCAGTAAAAGGTACAATCATTAGATATTATATATTAAAATATTTCGTGAACAAAAATGTTTTTAGTCTTTGTCTAAATATTCTAATATTGTTAATACACTTAATATTATGTAGATGAAACGAAAGAATTAAAGCCGGAGTAATGAATAGTTTTGAGCATAGAAATCCAATTTGATAATATGATTTGTAGGATATGATGAAGTTGGATGCCTTGAATTTTTAAATTATTAAAAGAATGATTAGGTTGGTGAAAATGAAGGCTGAGAATAGAATGAGATGAACAATTTATAGTATTAAAATATAGAAGAAAAATCTGCAAATAGAGGGCCGCACAGAGAATAATGAACAAAACATAAGGTGTCGAACAGGAAATAAAGGATTTAATTCTTAAAGGGAGGTTTTGAGGATCAAAAACAAATGGAGATGAAATAGCAAATTTACAGTATAAACATAGAGGAGAATGACCATAATAAAAACCAAATTTAAAAAGTATAAAATTAATTTTACCAAATGATTCATATTTTAAAGAGTGCAAAAATCTTGTATAAAAGAAAGTTAATGGCTGAATTGAAATCACACTTAAATTACAACGTTAAGTAATTCTAAGAATTTGAGATGTAATAACACTTTTTGAATATGTTTGGGATGAAAGGATAAAGTAAATGACCTATGAATGTTTCTAAAAAACATTTTTTGTTTTTAATTTGCATGAGGTGCCTATGTACCAAATTTCAACCCTATCCATACACGGGAAGTATGATATCAGGGGGGGGGGGGGCTATACCTCCTTTACCAGAGACATATATAACAGGTTTACCAACAAAGGGTCAAGTTTTAAATTTTAATTAATTATATTTAATATACTTTTCAAAATTTGATTAACATGATACTTTCTGGCAGATAGCTACTGAGCATTTAAAATAGGAACGTGTCTATTTTCAAAAATATTAACCCTGTAATTTATACATATTGCGATCTCAAAAACCTCCATATTTTTTAGGTACTCAATTTCCGGTACGTATTATAAAAAAACACAAAAGTATCTGATATTATGTAGTATTAATAAAATAAGATTTAACACCAGTCACTAGTTTTTTAATACAACAAAGCTAATTAAAGAACATTAATTCAACAGGTAAAATGAAACATTATTTCTTAAAACTTCTTAATCAAATTATTAAGAACAAAAATGATCGAATATTAAAAAATTAATTTTTATTCACCAGCAAAGCCACTACGAGACCGGTTTCGACCTTTTTGGGTCTCATCAGTCGTAGGTAG
>JAUYWI010088586.1:0-12469 GCA_034780595.1 Parotoplana pacifica
GCTCTTCTTTCTTCCATGAGGTTGAGAATATCATCTGTCATCCATATTTGACGGTGTTTTCTATCTCGTTTTGGTATCTTTACAAGATATAAATAAAAGGTTTTAGAAACAATAAACGTTTGTACTTTGAAATCACTTAGTGAAAGGCAGAGAAACTGTATTGATATATATCAGTAGTGGCTTTGCTGGTGAATAAAAATTTAAAAAAATTAATTGTATTGATATAGGTACATTATAAGTCTGGCAAAAACTTACCCAACCTGCTATAGCTAGATGTGATATTCTGATTGAAATAACTTCGCTACACTACCATTTACATCAGCCCTCATAGCTCAGTGGCTAGAGCACTGGTCTAGTAAACCAGGGGTCGAGAGTTCAATTCTCTCTGAGGGCATTTGTTTTATTTTATATATATAAAAAAATTAATAGTAAAATAATGTATTTATTAATTTTGTTAACTCAATTAAAGTAGGATTTAATTACAAAGCACCATTTTAAGTTACTAAGTACAATATTGATAATATATTTAATATAAAAATCTAAATTTAAACAATATATTTACTGATTTTGTAATCACCGAAGTAAAAATAATATTACGCTGCAAAAGTAATTAATATGTCCATCCTTTTTTTAAAACAAACTTTTAAATCTAAACTGAAGTAGAATGCTTTTAGGAATATTATGCATTTAAAAATATAAATATACTACTCTTAGTAATATTATAAATAATTTTAGATAAGTAACATATTTACATAAATTTGTGAATTGAAAGTAATTAAAGAGCCTCTAGCGATAATAATAAATATACAGAATAAACACAAACCTGTAGAGGTTAAGTTGTGCTGTGTAATGAACATTTTATCAAGTAGAATATCTAAAAATAAAGGTTTCCTGATCTAAACATAAGAATCTTGGGACAACAAATTCTTGTATTGTCGTGGAGTCGTATACAGAACTAAATAAATACTTTATGACAGATTTTAAAAAATTAAGCATATAAAATTGAAAAGGTCTGTATCGAAGATACTTAGTAAAAAGAGATATTTTGCTAAAAATATACACGATATAAATAAACCTTTCGATCTGTGCCGAGTTTTCAAGTATTATACCTAAAATAACGTTTTTATGGTTGTCACCGATTTATTAACAATTATATCACATTAAAAAGAAAAATCCTGAAATGTAACTGATGAAGTATAGATATAGGGAACTATGTTGGTGTCTTTATACAATTAGAACTAAAACTTAGCACAGCAGTATAAATTGAAGCTAAACTATTCTCATAATGTAGAATGAACAAAACATGCAAAAAAGCAAATTAATCAGAAATGATTGAACAATGCCGTCCGTTGGCATGCACACCTTCCTAGCATATTTGGGTGGAAACCAACAGGGCTAAAATCCAGAGAAAAAAAGAAGATCCAAACCTAATTAACTTTGAAAAAAAACATAAATTACAGCCAGGTTAAATTTTTGACACAAAAATCCTAACTTTTGTTTGGTCAATGTTTTTGTGTAAGCTTTTTACTGCTTATATTATTTGAAAAGACCTTCTACCTATAAGATCTTTTTCTAAAAAAATAAAATGATCATATTTTGAGTGGCTTTCAGGTTGCATCCTAGTCAACAAACTCAAAATTTTGAATACAAAAGTGCAAAATTAGTATCAAAGTGACTTTCGGGTAAGCATATGAATTTCTTTTGTTCATTCAAAAGTTGCGAAACAAAATGCTGGACTCAAAACCGAAATTTCAGCTCAACCAGATTTATCGATTAATTTGAGCTAGCTGGTGATGATATGTGTTGAGTAGAAGTTGGGACAACTCCAAATATTACTTAAAATTGCTAGACGTGGATACATTTTTTTCTGTTTTGAGACTTCTTGCTAGAAGGCCTTATCCAATACTTTTAAATACTCAACAATTCATGAAAGAGTGTGTTGCATACTATTCACTGAAATTGATGTCAAGCTTAAATAAAATAGCATATAATAAATATCGAATCAAAATTAACAAAAATGCAGTTCTCTAAAGCAACCAGGTAGTGTCTATCACAACTAATGCCTGCACAGCAACTTAGAATGCACATCAATCTAAAACTGATTGATAAAAAGTTAAAGAAAACCAACATTTTGAAACAGAAATCTGTTTTCCTATTTAAATAACCGTGTGAAAAATGTAGATTGTTTGCACTGAATTGAAACTCAATGGTCATGGAGCAAAACTTATAGCCATGTTATGAGTACTACATGTGATTCGAACATTATAAAGGCGTCTCAATTTGCAGAGTACCCAATGACTGCTGTTCATCTAACGAAGTTTCCTGAATATGTTTGCTTAAGTCCACCGAACTATTAAAAAAGGAGTTTGTTGATAGACGTCCTGTACCATCTGAGAGCGCGCCCGGGCTCACTGATGAAAGATGTGACGTCACTCGATCAGCGATAGGGCTTGATGTAGTTTTCAGACCACTGACGCCAAGTACGGAGCTAGCAACAGACATTGGAACTTCATTAGCGACTAATGAAGTAGATAATGGCGGAATTAGCTGACACACATCATCAAATCCAAATTCACCATTTGATTTGGCAAAAGGCGCCACAGCTGGCGATGTCGCTGATGAGCCAAGCTGCTTGTTTCGGTCGCTCAAAACGTCAACTTGATGGGACTTGGTGTTGGCAACAAGGGATGACCGGGGCAGCCCAGGCGAAGACGGCACACCGATTGCCGACTTTTCACGACGGCTGCCACGCAAATTGCGCAAATTATTTCGAGGACGCAACTGAAGCGAGTAGTTATCCACTCCGGGACAGCCGCCCGTAGCTCCCGTCTGTTTAGCTGGAAGCTCTCGTTTGTGGGCACTGTGTGGTGCTACAGCAGGCGGCTGTTTATAGCTGTTGCAGTTGTACAGCATATCGGCGTGATGGAAGTAAGTCTCTGAGGACCCGCTGCCATTACGCTGCTTGTCCGGACGCCTCTGAAACCCCAGACTGGCATTCCTCAGGTGTTGGGCGTTGGCCTTTGCCTGTCCAGCTTGAACCCAGACCGGTGGGGAAGAGTGCGGCGGACGACTGGCGTCTGGCTGTTGGCGCGGGACTTGCAGCTCCTCTTCATCAGCCGAATCTGCAGCCACCTCATCACAATAATCTTCTAATTCGTCCTCATAGCAACCGGGTTCGTAGTCATAGTGACCGGTGGAGACTGCTTGTTGATAGGCAGCTGTGGAATTGGGCGCGGATATAAACGAAGGATTATTGGCGTGATGAAATGCATCTGATGATTGAACGTAGTTGAAAGAATGGTTATTGTTGTTATTCTTTCTGTAAGCAGCAGGATTCTGTTGATTGGACAACATTGTTGATTGGTTGTAGATATGTGCCGAAAGAAGGAAATCATCAATAAAACCTTCGGTATTAGGGCGAGTGAAGTGATGAGTATTGGGCATGGTTAGTACATCTCCACTGCTTCTAGGCCCGGGAACACTGGGAAGAGCAGAAGTAACATGGCTGTCAATTGGTTTCGAATCACCTAATAATAAAAGTTGAATAAATGTGTGATAATTACCGGGGAATTCATTGTAATACTTACTGAATCCAAAGGATAATTAGCCAGCTACTAATAAATAACAATATCAAATACAAAAAAGAGGAAATAAATTGAATTAATTAATTTTATTTGTAAACTATCTAGAAAAGTGTCACATTAACATTGCCAGCGGTGTACACAGGGGATAGACGACCATTCATTTTTTTATCCCGTTTTAAAAGTTAGTTAACGTGATGTCACAAAAAATAAAATATATAAAACCAAAAATAAGTTTAAAAATTTATCAGCCCTTGTTTATTTTGCCTATATTATTAAATAATTCAATTTGATCCACGTCCCCTTTTCAAAATTCTGTGTACAACTCTAACTGACCAAGTTTAATGAATCATATCCTTTAATCTGTACATTACGGACGTCACAATAAAATAGAGATAGTGGTCCACCATGTTTGTCAAAATTATTGGCTCTCTATAATTCATAAATTGTATGCAAACATTACAACAGAGAGATGATTAGTCAGGTTTTCCAACAGGTAGAGTAATGAAGATTAAGAAGCACATTGAATTTTTATTTATTAAATAATAGGAAAATAGGACAAGAAAGCAAAATATCCCATGCAAGGTCACCAATTATTGTTCACCACCGACGCCACGTTCAGTTAATTTTAAATATTACACCACCCTGTGCCTCTGTAAAAAGCAGCTCAGTAACAAACATCTAAATAAAAAACTGAATATTTAAAAATGTGAACCTTTGTCTTTATGAAATTTAGTAAACACATATCACGGAGAAATGAATCATCAACAATAAATTAAAAACTGTTTTCAAAAATTGATGACGAGGCTTATGTAGATAAATGTTCGAAAAATATACTTTGATGACTTCAAAAGTATCGAATATTGATTTTATAGATGATTTTTAGAAAACAATATCATCTATAAAATTATAAAATCAATAATCGATACTTTAAAACTCCTTAGGATGCATTTTAGTGCCAGTAAATATGCATACCAAAATAGAAGTATATCTTTTGGACATGATAACGTCTAAATTTCTTCATACATTTTTGAAAACGGATTCCAGCAATCGGACTTTCAAAAAGACAAAAAACATTCACATCTTTTAAAAAGCTTTTACAGCACATTGGATATCCTTTAATTAAATTTATGTTATGCCAGTAAAGGGACCTGGTTGGAAAATTTTAAGCTTTTGATTTTGAAGTTTTTTTTATAAATCAGAATATTCCAATAGATGGAAAACTCATATAATTTTCACTGAACATAATTTTAAGTAGAAAGTTGGTATACAATTACTTTTTACAGGGGTCTATTACATAAATGTTAATTTAGAAATATTACAGACTGCACTTTAATTCAATAAACAAAAAGAATTACTATAATATGCATTAATTTGAGAAATAAGGAACTCATCATGTAGGAAAGGCGATATACTGTTCACCTAAACAGCAAAAATAAACGATCTACCTGGCGTGATAGATTTAGATGGTTTTGATTGTATTATCTGCAAAAATATTAGAAACAAAATTACCCGGCTGTCAACTCTCCAGGCGAAACATGTGAAATAACCATAATGATAAGGGTAAGCAACCTACCTCGTCTATAAGGAATACCACTGCCGCTGGCTTTTTCACGTGGCTTGTTGCTAGGGGAGGAAGCTCTGGTTGGAGTGTTGCTATGGTGACTGGTGCGAGATAAGCCCAATGGACGGGTGCCATCGTGGGCTCTGTGGAAGACTTCTTTGGGGCTGGGCGTTGGACTTAGGTCCTCTGTAAGATACAAAAAACATTATACTCGGAAATAATTAGGAAAACACATTTTCTTTATGCCATTTTATAGAAAATTTATATTAGAAAACAAATTATAAATATATAGGTCAACCTTGTTCTTTATATAATAAGTTTTGACTGTTTGGGAAAATCAGCAGTGGACTTTCTATCCACATTGTATGTAATAAAATGAAAAGCAAAGAACATATAGGTAGACTTGGCAAGTACCTAAAAATAACTTTTTGTAAATTACACTAATAAATTAAATTAGCATAATATCGATTTTCTGACATTAGTATTGTAATTATGTTAAGCAGAGAGCAAATTATCAAGAATAGGTACCTACTGTGGTGGGTGACCACAATTTCTCCTATTACAAAAATACATTAAATAATATTGAATAAACAGTACTTACTAATATACGTATGTACATAATATGTAGGTATATGCAAGAGCCTGAAAATAGTTATGAATACATAATTATGTCTAAACTGTAGCAACTATTAATAATAAACATCAATGTGTAATGGAACCAACCTACGATGTAGGTATATGTATCTCTCGCTGGATTCTTCTGTAGTATGTCGATAAAATAAAATAGATATCTATTATTTTGACCCAATTAACATTTCGTAGCCAACAATCTACAGTAAGCAAACCATAGAGACATTTTTTCAACATAGGTACTCTTGTGAGTGTCTGACTATGAATCATTTCCCCTACCAGCAGAAGGGTTACCCAACATTACATTATAATATGTACATAGGTAGCTGACGCAACGTTCGGACAAAAATGGAAGTGTAGATGCATACATAATAGGTACATAGAAGACCACATCACTACCAACTTAGTAGACCTCAACATATAAAATGTGATCCTATATTAGGTATAGGTACAGGTAACTTGTTAGGTATCTCTTCATTAACATCAAGAAGAAATATATCAGACTTGTTTTACTTACACGAAGACTACCGGAATTACTAAGATTAGCGAAAAACTAAGCAAAACAAAATAAAAGATTCACTATACGTAATCAAAGACAGCTTGTATGTAATTCATTGTACATAAATTTATCGGATAAAGAAGTGTTTTTTTATTGTGCTTGAAGTAGAATTAGATTTATAATGTACATACAGGGTGTCACAAATTCTGATGTAAATATTATTATATTTACATCAGAATTTCTATATTTTATAAAACAGACGTCAACTATCATTAAATTGTATGACAATATTCAACCATATGTATGATACAATTTAAGAATGATCAGTTAAATTTTAAATTAAATAAATATTGCCCTCTTTTGGAAACTAAAGCGAGAAAACGTCTACATGTATGCTTTGAGATACTTCTCTAAATTTGGACTATATCTTCCCTTAGTTCTTCAAGAAAAAAGCTCATAACTGAAGTAAGTTCCACTAATTTTTATTAATGATTCTTAATACAATATTTTCTATGGAGAAAACACTGTGTGCTACAAGCATCAGGAATTCTATTGGCTGTATCATTTTGGCAGCTTCTGTCTGTGATTTTATCTCACAATGATAATAAAAAGACTAAAAAACCTTCTCTTTTAAAATCTTTTTCATATTACCTTTTATAAATTATCTTTTTGATTCAACTAAAATTTTCTGATTCAGTAAACATTACTAACTTGATTTAACAATAGAAACATAACTTGTTATGATTTACGATGTGTCACAAATTGTACGTATTTCTAGGAAATAATCTAACCAAATACTTCTAAAAATAAAACCAAATTAGAAACGAAATAAATAAATAAACTAAACTAAGATTTTCATTTTATAAAAGCGCAATATTTCTAATATTCGCACACCATTAAATATATGACCCAGATATGGTCCACACCTATGATCTTGATCTGTATCTAGTACCTAAATGAAATGTGCTCTAATTTCAGATAATTTAAAACTAAGTGATTTGTAACCGAATGTATGTCTGAAAGGTTGCTACTGTTGATTCAAAATTGATTAAATATACTATGTACTATTATTGTCTTGGTTGATGCAAATCTTTATAAATTTGATAAAGTAAACAGAGTGTTTATGAGTATAGACAATATTATTTATTACCACTTCGATTATTTCATGTTATTTTGGTTGGATGTAAAAAATCTCCAGAACTGGATAAGGGGATGCAATAATATTTTACATTTAACTGTTTCACTTAACATATAAACACAATGCTCTTTTCCTATTCAAAATAACCAAAATAAACCACGAAAATAACGGATAATGTATCTTCACTATTTTATTCGACTTTTACTGCTGCCTTCATTTTACATTTCTTATGTCATGATCTTCATCATATTTCAATACTTTCTTCTTTATCTTACTATCTTACCTTAAAGACAAGCTATTTTACTTTACCTTCAAGAGCTTCTTCTTCATCTTACCTTAAAGTACTTCTTCTTCATCTTATCTTGAAAACATTCTTCTTCATTTTACCTTCAAACCATTCTTCTTCATCTTACCCTCAAAACCTTCTTCTTCATCTTACCTTCAAAACCTTCTCTTCATGGCATTTTACCTCCAAGACTGTCTTCATTTTACAATTCTCACGTCAAAATCTTCGTCATCTTTCAATTCTTCTTAATTATACATTCAAAACATTGTTCTCCATCTTACCTTCGAGACCGTCTTCATCCTCTGGATCTCTTCCTTGGAGAGGGGTGACTCGGGTGAGGCGAGCACTGCTTCCCAAACTTCGCCAAGTGCCTAGCCCATCTCCATCTCCCTGTCCTGGGCCTGCTAGGGTTTGTGAAGTGCCAGTGGTCGTCGTGGTCATCAGGCCAATGGAGGTCAGCATACCTTGACTCATTGCACCTCCTAGTAGGGTAATACAACTGCAGGTTTAATAAACTAACCAATCACTCAATATCTTGCTCAAATAATAAAAGTATAAGTGACATTTTATCAATCCGAATAAAATCCATATTGGGTCCATATTTACTAATTGTTTTATAAACAGTTTATATCTAGTAAAACAAATGTAACTTTTAAGAAGTTTATTATAGAAACAGCAGATATCCTATGTTTGGAGAGAAATATTAGGATAATGTAGCAGCTATCTTAAATTAGAAAAATTGGCCTCCTGTTTGGATAAATCAATATACGAGGCATTAATCTGCTATTCTAACTAAATTAAAAGTAATGCCTCAGAACTGGGACAGGATCAGAAGTATGCACCTACCTGTATCGATGCTGGCAGATGCGTTGATGCCTTCAGGATGGTAGATAGATGATCGGGACAGACTGGCAGTACTCGGCACAGCTCCGCGATCTTGCAGAAGGCGGCACACGGCCTGGTGACCGGCCTTCAGAGCTACTCGGTGCGGGGTGCGCCCGTAGGCATCGGCGTGGTTGGGGTTGGCACCCGCCTAAAACAAATTATTCAGTCACGTGATTGAGGTGGGACTGATGGGTCTGGGAGGACATATTCTCATGTGAGGTCTGATAGGCTCTGAGTGATCAATCCTTGAGTGATCATGTGGGATTACATAGTTTCCTCAAATATCACACATGCTTCCCATAGATTGGGTACTTTGGAACGATTCATAAACATACAATTTAGTGTCTATACAGTAACGTTAGCCATTATTATCTAGAATTTAAATATATAATAGGATTTCATAAACCTAAATACAAAAATGACAACTTATGTAAAATTGTTATATTGAATTGTGTAGATTTCTTATGCTCAAAATACAAGTATTCTTGTAAAAGTACAATACACGCTTTCTGTAATTATCAATATAACAGCCTTCTAATTATAAAATATGTTCTACTTTCGTTAAAACAGTTTCCTTTAATACCTAGTGAAGTATCAGAGAAGAACCATACACTACTAAACATCATTGAAATCGGAGACCTACAAGTGCGAGCTTCATTAAAAAGGAGTCTTCCAAAGCCTTTCATGTAGCTGATTGTGCGCCAAAAGTGAATTTGTTATACTTTAATATTGTCACACCGACAATACATATAGAGATTCCACTCTGATCCTTACAGAGATCCAAACCTAAAGTCAATAAGTCTTGCAAAGGCCACAATCCGCATAAGCAGTGGTAAAATAAATTATTAAGTAAATAGATAGGTCTTTTAGCAAACATAAAGCTGTCGTAATGCAAAGTTTAGCCCAGCCCCATGCAACTAAGTCACTGGTGACTTTACAGTTAATACTATTTAACTATAAGTTCACTTACATTCTAAATTTTCTTTTTTTATCATATTTTGGTGAAGCATGAGATAGACACCGAAAAAGAATCCCATCGTACGTATGTACCAATTATATCAAAGTTCGAAGTATACGTATGTGGTACAGATGTCTATATTTAACATACTTTTAATTATTTTATAAATTGAAGCAACAAAATTCTCCAACATTAAACCTGCAAATATCTAATCAAAAGGCATTGTTTAACTACTGGTTGCCTATTTATGTACCAGTAAGGATCATGATTAAGTAGATTTATAGCCGCGCTTCCAGCACTGTAAGTATGGCAATCATTGTCTTAAAAAGAACACTTAGATCAAAAGTTAATTATCTCCATCTTGTGCAGGTAATAATCAATCAGAATCAGTCACATATTAGAATATTATCAGTTATATGCGTAATGCAAACACGTCACCTGCTATCTCCTATCTCAGTGTTCGTTCCCTAGAGTATTACCCCCCCCCCATCGCTACTCAGGTGCATATAGCCAGCATAGAACATAAATATGTAATTACTTTGAAATGAACATTAACTTTATTCTGACATAGTAGAAATCGTCTTTTACCTGGTTAAAATATAGGCAATTTTTGACAGAGTACCCGCTATTCATATTTAATAACGCAGCACTATTTTGACCGCTAGAACTCAAGAAATACCAAATCAATATTTATTTTTAAATATTGGAAATATTGATTTCAGATACTGTTGATTATTATTATTATTTTATTAAGATTACTGATTGAAGTCTGAAATTTAATGATAATACCAACTAATTTTCAGACAAAGTACATTCAAAAATTGGGAATCAATGATTTACATAGTGAAAATAAATAAAAGTCAATAAAATTTACACCGCACTTTGGAAGTTAGGACACAATGAATAACTGCACATCTGATCACAAAAACATTCGATTTCTTAGACATCGAAGTTATTTATTATTAGATAAAAAAAACCTATACTATCTACAAAAAGAACTAATAAGATCGTCTTAATACTAACAAAGCTATTCTGTTGGGGTGTTGTAGAGAAGAAGACGGCTAGGATACTGGGAAAGGGAAACCTAAATGAGTTGAAAAACATTAAATCCAAAATGTATAAATAATATTTTTTTGCGAGGATATAAAACATAATTCTTTATTGATTCTCTATAAAATAATCTGCAATAGTTACAGAATTTTCTGTCTTTCAAACAACTAAAACATCAGTGTTGTAAAATGAATATTAAAAAATAGAGTGTGAATTTAATAGTTATCTTACACCAGTTATATTTGAATAAAAATGACAGGTAGTAATCTGTCTGAAACTGCGATGTATTAAAGACTTATTAAAATAAAATTGCCATTGTTGTACACAAGGAAAACAGTAACATACCCAAAGATTACGTCAAAATGAGTGTGAATGAGCAAAAATAGTTCCTATTAATTTACCTGACAAAATATGACTGCTGTATATTAAGCAGAAGATCGATCCAATTTTATCCGATCATACTACTTATAGTAATAAAATACAAATAAATCTGTAGAGAAACAAATAGAATTTTATAAAATTCTGAAATTTCATTTTTATTATTAGATAGTGAATTTTCGGTTTAAAAATATTCAACAAAAATGTTGAAATTACAAACTCAGTCACTCACCTCCAGTAGCACATCACACACGGATAGATGGCCCTCTTGAGCTGCAATGCACAGTGCAGTGGCACCCTGGGCACAGCCCATATCCACCAGAGCTCCTCGACCAATCAGAAGCCGACACACATGAGCGTGGCCTTGCCAGGCGGCTGATTGGAGGGGAGTGCGGCCCTCCCGATCTCGCGCGTCAATCATGGCCCCGGCACGGATAAGCAAATCATCCACCTCCAGGTGACCTTGCCAGGCAGTCACGTGCAGAGGACTGCGACCTTCCTCATCAGCCAATGAGGGATCAGTTTGGGGGTAGCGAGCTGTTAGCAAGAGCTCCACCATATGCAGAAGGCCCTCCAAGCAAGCCATGTAGAGCGTACTGCGACCGAAGCCATCCTAGAAAAGAATTACAAAAGTACTCAGTCAAAACATCTATAGACATCTGCAATGCGAAATATAAATAAATATCGCCAAAGCGTTAACCAAAGGCCACATCAAAAACATCTGAATTTAGTGTTTGTTTATTTTACTCAATAATAAATTGATTTCATCGGTGTAACTGCACTTCCAAGATTGTCATTAGACGTCTCTCTCACCAGTTTATTCGGATTGGCCCCCTTCATGAGCAGATATTGGACCAAAATCCCGTTGTCGTCCAAAGCGGCACACCTCAGTGGAATGCGACCATCATGCGCCGCGATATCAATACACTGAGGACCGGCCTCCATAAGGCGGCACGCCAGAGTCACGTGACCAGCCACACAAGCCAATAGAAGAGGCGTTCTGTTCTCATTATCGACATCTGTAACACGAGCCCCAGCATCCAGGAGTAATCTAAAGAGGGAGGTGAATGGACCAATTATGTATTTGGTCATTGGCATTGCACATTTTTTATCTTTTCGATACACTTTTTGTTTCATAATTACGTTTGATTTTAAGTGCTAAACTAGTGAATGCCTATGTGACTCACTAACAAATCATGCACTCTGCCTTATCTTCGTAGGTATATTCCAAAAACGTTATATGCTTCTGAAAAGCATAGGCAGGTATAATTGAAATCTGTGGTATATTCTCAATCACAACCAGGGTCCCCACCTTGAATCGCAAACCAAATTCCCGACTTTTTCCCGATTTTTACAGTAAAATATAAGAAAAACTTTGTGGATTTTAAACAGTAGACAGTATATATAATTATTGAAAAACTTAAAATACAACTTCAAAGAAAACAAAATATGTTACTAAAAATACTATATAAAAAACCTTATCTATATAGTACAAACGAA
>JAUYWI010088597.1:0-12467 GCA_034780595.1 Parotoplana pacifica
TAGGGCTGTTGTAGTTGAGTGGTTTGGTTTGAATCCATGTTGATTAGGTGGGGTTGGCATATGTTTTTGGAGAAAAGATAGGATCAGTTTTTCAATAGTTTTGGCAATGGGTGAAAGGAGTGAGATAGGTCTGTATAATGTGCTGAGTGTTGGATCTTTATTTGGTTTGAGTATGGGAATTGTGATAGCATTTTTCTATATCTGTGGTATGCAGTTGGTTGTAATACATCTGTTTATGATGTTAGTGATAAATGAAGTTGCTAGAGGTCCGATATGTTTTAGATGAATCATGGATATATTGTCTGGACCAAGGGAGGGTGAGTTTTTTTATTGTTTGATGGCAGATATTAACATTGAGGGCAATGGATGAACTCACCAGTGTTTAAATTTGATTCATGGTGGAGTAAATGTTATCGACGAGAAATCGGTAGGTATATGCAAAACCCTATCCACCGAATGAAAATATAAGAGCTTGCGGTGACACATCCAGAGATAGACCCACTATACCCCGGAAAACTGTGTCTGCTCGAAAATTATACATCACAGTGGGCATCAACTTTCTGGGGAGATTATTACTGTAAGTTTTTGGAAGCTGGTGACTGTTAATGCCCCGAGATATATCCTGTTCTTGCAGCAATTATCTACGTTCGACGCAGAGGGACCGTCGTTATCATGCAGGACAATGCTACCTCCATAAGGCCAATCTCACGCAAAATGTTTTGAGAGACAATGTAATCACAGTGGTCCCACAACCCCCATATTCACCTTACTTTAATCTCTGTGATCGGCTGATTTTCAGAAACTTTAAGACCAGTCGTCGTGCAGAAGTCTTTCAGAACCGAGAAGCTGTGCAGGTTTATCTCGAAAATTATTTACAACAATTAAGCCGATTATTTTAATAAGTGAACTTGCAAAGCTCACAGAGGACTAGAATGCGATTATTGCAACAGATGGTGATTAATTGTTACTGTTTAGACAATCTTACCAGACATTTTGCATTCATTTCTGTTGTTGTATTAAATTTGAAAACGTTATAGCAGTGATGTTTAAATAAATAAACACATTTGCGCAGTTATCCAAAAGCGACATTTTTTTCGAAACCCCTATATCTCTTGGGAAATATTGCAATTAAAATCCAATTTTCGACGAAAAATAATTGGTAGAAATAGCAAAATGCTTGTTAAATAATTGTTTCTATAGTTTATAATAGTAGAATCATAAAGATACCTAATAAAAAGGATATATTATAAAAATTACTATAGGTGAAATGTAAAGAAATTATATTCAAATCAAAATGAATATAAAGCGCTTTCGACAACTAAAACATTGTCTTCGTCAGTTACAATAAATCAAAGAGCAAATAATTAATTTAAAAAATTAAACAAAACAGCTGATGCATGGATATAATAGTTCAAAACAGCTGATGTAGTATAGCTAGATAAATAAGTAGATTAACCAGAAACATACATATATTGTAATAAAATGGGATGTAATCGACAGTAAATTTAAATTAAGAAAAATAGAAATCAAAGATATGAAAATTGGAAATAAAATTTAGAAAAATAAATGGATAGAACGAACCTAAACGAAAGTTAAATGATATTATTAAAAATTTCAACGATGTCATTATGCCAGTTGGATTTAAGCTTTTTAATTTAGCAATATAAATTAAAGATCTTTGTAAAATAATCTGGTTGAAACCATTTTGGTGAGTTTGATCCGAAATATTCGGCAGTTACTAAAGAATAAAATAATTAGTTGCATGTTTTCTAAAACTCATTAATTATTATTATTAGATTCGCTTTATTTCCTGTATATACATTGATATGATAATGTAGGTACATAAAAAGGAAAATTACGCATTAAATATTACTTTTTACTTTTTAACAGATTTACAATTTAAATGTTAGCAGATTTACAAATTACAAAAGGATATATATTAGCAAGGATACATTAAATTTAGAGTTCAAGCATATACATACATAGAAAGTTAATATACATAAATTTACCTGTAGAGGTATTTTCCAATAGTATTAGGCAACTTACTTTACTATTCAGCTACCTTATACAATTAAAATACATACTAGAATATTAAGTGTTCTCAAAAACTTACTGTTAATTAAGATAAATATACTCATGAAGAGTCAAATAACCTAAATGTTATTAATTTATAAAATTGTTAATTTTTCCAACACTTAAAATTGCTATAGACATAGAAACAAATGATTTTTATATAGCCTCTCTGTTCTGCAGTAAATTTAAGTTAATTTTTTCCTTGTATTGAATTTACAGCTTTCACAGTTTTGAATATGTTATGAAGACGGTGTTTTTTATTCTTCAGTATGTTGTTGATTTTGTTTTGTATAATTCTTTCGTATTGAGAGTTTACAATTTCAACCAGTTTTCTTGAACTTATTAACAAATTTTAGAATATAAAACAATCAACTTTTAAAATTTTCCACGATCATTTTCAGCAATAAGTCATCCCATACTTGACTTGCATATAGTATTCGGTATTTTTATTTTTCTTCTATATAAGGGATTATGACTGACAAGTCTTTAATGATAAAATTAACTTTTTAACAATATATTTTATGTGTTTATTCCACTTCATGTCATTTGTAATGATAAGGACAGTTAGCTTGACTAACTTCGGAGCGCGTTATAAATTTATAATTAAATAAATAAATAAATAAATAATAAATAAGGACTAAGTATTTTACTTTTTCAACTCTAGATATTGTTTCATTTTTGATCTTGAGTCTGGTAGAGTTTTGATTGATTTCATTCACTTTAAATTGGATTATCATTTCTTCACATTTTTTTAGTTTGAGTTTTAAGTTGTTTTCATCTGAAATATAAGTAATCTTAGAAATTATTTCTTCATATTTTGATTGATCATTGCTGTGATTAGCTTTTCAAAACAATAGATCAGTCTAGTATCATCTGAATGTTTGGCAACATTGCCTTTATTTAGATTGATGTTTAATTCATTATTATTAATCTTATCTGTGACATATATAAATAACTTGACACTCATAGGTTCACCTTGAGGTATGCCAACTTTAATTTCAATATCTTTGTAAAGTTTATAATTTTTAGCTTTAACTGTTTGTGACCGAATTGCCATTGTGAGTAATGATTAGTATTGTAAGATTGTATTGAAGGCAGAGGAGTAATCTATAAATAATGATTTCACAAAGCAACCAGCTTCTTGATCTAGACATTTTAGAATGGTATCAATAGTAATAATGAGAGAATCAACTGTACTAGTATTAGTTTTATAAGTAAATTGATAGGTATCTTCTTGTGTTTTCATATTTTCATGAATTCTTTTTAAATCAATTTTATCAAAAACTCTTGCAACAATTGGAGTTACAGCAATAGGTCTATAAAGACTAGGATTAAAAATTTAGGCCACAATTACAAATTTTAAATTTTATTTAGGACCTAAGGATGAGTGAGACCCACTGATCGACAGGTACCTTTTATACTACTGGGAAGGATAAAGCATCTGTACGAGTAGTCATAGATAGAATGAAACTGCTGGACCAAATGGAAGTTCATCAGTGGATGTTTCTATGATGAAAACAGAGGAAGAAGGACAAAGGGGAGAAGCGTGCCAATCGGAAGGCTTGACATTGTCAAAAGAAAGATAACGAGAACTAAGATTAGCCTTTTGGAAATTAGTGAGCTTAAGGACAGGTATGTGACATTTTTTCTCAAAAAATGTCATCGTGTACTAATATGGACATGAGACTCTGAGATGTAACGGGGTCGTTTTCATCTGTCAAAGAAAACAAACACTACATGATGGGTTATAACCCGATTAATAACAGGATTATCACAATTAGGCTGAATTAACATATCAATTTTTCAAGTTTATGCTCCAACCTTAGCATAAGAAGATGTGGACATAGACAGGTTTTATGAAGTGCTCCAGAATACAATTAACGAAGCACCGACTGGAGAATTACTGGTCGTTATGGAAAACTTAAACGCAAAAGTCGGCTCCGAAGAAACGAGAGAGACTGGTAGAATTTTGCACAACGAACAGTTTGGCCATTTTGAACACCAAGTTTCAACAACATAATAGAAGACTGTGAAAGATGGGAGAGCTCAGTAATTGGAGTGAAAACAAAGTCAGGAGTAGAATACGGAACAGACCACAATTTCCATAGTGATGGATATCAAGGTAAAATCAAAGAAAATGAAGTTTGAACTAAAAAAATATAGAAATGATTTCATTGAAGGAATAGAAAACTAATTTTCAATCCTCGAGCTAGAAGATATAGGCCCAGATCAATTTAGGAAAATAATTAAAGAAACAATCAAATCGAGAGCAGAAGAACATATTCCAAGAGTAAGGAAGAGAAACATCACAAAATAGCTTTCGTAAGAAGCATAAAGATAGCAGATTTGAGAAGAGAGACAAGAGCAAAAGGGCTTAAATAAGTTACCAAATATCTTAACAGAACTTTTAAAAAAGGATAAAGTAAACAGCATATAAAACAACTAAAGAAATTGAAGAAAGTATCAAAATGGGACGAACCAAAGAACTTTTTCCGAAATCCGAGAAACCACCGGTAATTTCAAAGCAAAATGTTGCGCAGTGAAAAGTAACACTGGAACAACAATCACAGAAACTATGGGAGTGAAGAGAAGATGGAAAGAGTATTTCGAAAACCTATACGATAGAGATCCATAAATGACTGCCATCTTCATTGAACCCCCCAATACTAGAAGGCGAAGAGCGAAAAGCACTGAAAAGTTTATCCAACAGAAATTCCCCTGCCATCGATTCAATCCCATTGAACTTGTCAAAGCCGATGATATTTTTGGTATTAGGTATTTGTCTTCAATCAACAGTGGTTATTACATTTCTTATAAAAGGAATATACATTGTTGGTATAAATGTAATGATTCCATCATTTCAAAAGTTGATTTGATCTATCTTTTAATTCAACTAGTGCCCATTTAGCCCTTTAACATTTTGAATAATAACTAGATTATGAGAAGGGTGACGGTTGTGTACACATAAAACTGGATTAAACTCACCTCTGGGGGTCCTATGTCCCCACCATATTTCTTGTTATTGTTTTGCATTTTAATAACTTTACATTTTTCATTTCTGAATGGACTGTTTTATGGATTTCGAATTTCGGATGAAATAGATAGTACTTACAATCACCATGCTTGACTATCGTCTTATCATACTTCAGCTGGGTGTAGAACAAGATTTTAGATAGTTTTGATTTGATCTTGAAAAGTTGTTGTTTTATGTTGAAGCCATATTTTTACACATCTTTTGGTTAGAATATATTCAATCTATGGTGTTAGTACTGTCGAAGGCTTGCAAGATTTTAATTTTTAATTTTGTATGTTTACTGCAGTGTCGCCGCACCCTTAGATTTTCATATTATTTTCATGTTATTTTTAAACAGTCACTGTGAGTTAAATATTTTACACAACTATTCAATGACCTACTTGAAGGTTGTGTGACTTTTTAACTTTGTTGGTCATATAATTTTCTCACAGTGACTGTTTAAAAATAACATTTAAAATATGAAAATTTAAGGGTGTGGCGACACTTTTGCACGGGACTGTATAAGTTAAAAATGGTTTAAATAAAACATTTATTGTAACTAAGGTTTTATGTTGGAAATAGCCGCCTCCTGAAAATGAATGCAATAAAGACCAAAGTTATGCGAATTGGAACAGAGCTATCAACAAATGGAAGAACGCAAGTGGATGGGGAGACCATTGATGAAGTGTATAGGTTCAAATAGGATCGATCAAGAAGAAAGATGGAAGCTGCCTAATGGACATGTTAACGAGAATTGCTATGGCGAAAACAAAAATCTGTAAATGATCTGCATTTGGAAGAACCGTGCACTGCTAACTCAGTTAAAAGTGAGGTTAGTCAGAGCCCTGATCCGGCCAATCATCTCCTATGGTGCAGAAGGATGGACATTAAACCTGGCTGAGGAAAGGCTTATCAATACAGCCGAGATGTGTATTTGGAGAAGGCTTCTGAGAATCAGCTACAAAGAGCACAGAACAAATGCTAGCATCCTTGAAAAGCTAAGAACATCGCCCCTCCTGTTAAGACACATTCGAAAAAGGAAATATCTTTCTATGGACACCAATGTAGAGAAGGGGGTTGCAACCTCACAAAATCAATTCTTCAAGTCAAAATGAAGGCAGACGTCGAAGAGGTAGACCAAAGACCCAGTATCTAAACATCTGGAATGTCTATGAATTTAGTTAACTCTACAAAAAAGCTTGGCGGATCATTTCAAATTGATCGGCCGAAGCTCAGCAATGAGCCTGCCGTCAATATCATCATCATCAAGGTTTCATGCAATCAAATATCCATAAATTCATAGTTAATTTGGATAAAATGGTAAATTTTCTTTGTTGTAAAGCAGTATTAACAGATGTTATTTCTCACCCAAATCCATTAATATTAACTGCCAACATTGCTTAACAACAAAGAAGTTTTTCAATTTAACTATAAATTTATGAATATTTGACCACATGAAACCTTAGTTACAATAAATTATGTTTTTATTAATCAACTTTTTACTTAGCAACTGTTGCTAGGGCCACCAATATTGTATAACAACAAACAATCTTACTATTTAATGCATACAAATATGGTCATTTGATAACACGAAACCTAACTCCCCATAAAATGAATTTTATTTAACCTATGTTCACTTAACAAATATTGTTAGCTGAGAAGAAAAAAAAGCTAAAAAAAGATACAAAATACAAAATAACCATTTTTAAGACAGTATACTTAACACCAATGTTTATAAATGTTTATTTAGTATCAGAATCTGAATTACTAGTATTAATTTCAGTTCAAGAAGGCATTTTGTATTTCAATGAGAAAGCGTCACAAATAGTACATTCATTTCAATGATCCAATAAAGTCTATTAGTAAAGAGTGCAAATTACCATTGGCAGATATTGGACCTAACAAAGTAAAACTTATATTAAGGAAAGTTACTTGTGTTAAAGCTCCATGTCAGGGACTACTAAAATAACGCGACTGAAAACGACAGTTTGTATATGAAAAAATATGTGAGTCTATACTTTATTTAGAGATATATCAAAATAAAGTATAATATTTTAGTAGTCCCTTCTTCAATCAATATTTCTTCGTTTTCTTTATACTGAAGAAGACCTTGAATTATGGAATTAGTTAAAACTGATTTCACAATTCAAAGTCTTCTTTTATGTTTGCTCCAATATTTCAAAATATCAATTTTCTAAAAATACGATTCAGAGACAAAACACTCCTAAGGCTTCAAACTCGTATTTAGAACAGAAAATAGATTACAAGAGCCATGTTTTTCAACTCACTACATAAAATTAAATTGTAAACTGATTGAGAATATTTTTAGTTTTTTAGCGTACCTATATATCTTTTGAAAACACTATTCTAAATTTATTCCGATTGATTATTATAAACAAAATCTGATATTTATACGTTCAGAAGTAAATAATATCAGCTAGACATATAATTTTCTGTGACAAACAAAAAAAGAAATAGGAAGACAAGTGTCCATAAAAACATAAGTTTTATTCAGCTAAACTAGTTTCGATTTTTTTCTAAATCATTTTCAATGGCATTTAAAAATAGTAGCGCAGAATTGTGTACCGTATTTAAACAAAAATAATTATTTACAAATGAAACATAGAAAATGATAAAATTACCTAATTAAGAGTTTAATACATAAATAGCATGACTTTGCATGGTTTTGTCATGTTAATTATTTATTAAACTCTTAATTAGGTAGATTGTCATAGGTTTCATTTGTAAATACTTTATTTTTTGTTTTATTACCGTAAATATTTTTATATTATTGCACTTGTAAACAATTATCTTCAATTATCTTTAAATACCATTGAAAATGATTTAAAAACATCTAAACTAGTTTGGCTGAATAAAATTTTCTTTTCAATTTAAATAACTGGAACCTTCCTCGTTACATAAAAAAATATTTAAATGTCCCTGCCCTTTTACTTTATAATCATATTTTGATGAGGATCATGTTGTTATTGATCCGCTGGAACATAATGAGACAATTTTGTTTTTAAAGTACCCAAATATAATCAAAGAATTTATGATGAAAGAGACACTATGCGGCTAGCTTTGTTTTTCATTGAACTGCCATCTTCATATTTTTCAACAGTGTGATTGTAAAAAATCAATTTTTGGTTTTTATGTCCGAAATCAAGAGATCTAATTAAATTAATTTCTAACACTAAAAACTTACTTCCTATAGTAAGTAGGTACTACAACCCCAAGTTCCTTTTTATGTACTTGCCATATCAAGTCTGATATTTAACCCATCTAACATTAAAGTTGTAATTAAAAAGGTAAAACTTTATACTAAAAGTCTTTAAAAAAGTAATAAACAGTCATAACTTATTTTTATAAGTAAGTACAGTGGATTACAATAATGATTTATTTTTATTTCATTGCTGTTACTAATATTATTGACTAAATGTCTTATTTACTTATGTAGTAGTTTTCTTTATATAAAGTTTATGGAATCATCCAAATGGAATCCAATGCTTACTTTTTTACTTTCCACAATAAAAATATAAAATATAAAATGTTTAGATGAAAATTGCACAAAAAATCATAAATCAAATATAATTCCGATCTTTTATACCCTCCTGATCAATATTAATTACTTTAATACAGTGGCCACCGCTAGTAACGCTTAATTGCTATACATCTCCTAGCATGAATTTTAAATTTAATTAATGCCTACCTAGTATCAAACAGAGAGAAGCAGCTCCTTATAGGAACTAAGACTTTTTTATTGAATATTAAATAATAAAATCTTGTATAATAAATAAATGTTGAAAAAAGTATTTTATGTTTATAAGTACCTACATTCTGCTCCAAACATTAATTTAGTACACCAACCTTAGTTAAACAAATAAATGTTGCTTTTTTAGGTTTTTATTAGCTATTTTTATTAGATCATTTTAATTATAATATGAAATTTTGATGTCGAGATTAATTTGGCCATTGAATCCGTTTTACTTAATTTATACATAAGACGGAATTCAAGCATTTCAAAAAGATTTTCTATTCAAGGACAATTAAAGTTTCTGTTATCTTATATCATTTACCTACCTATATATTAGATTATTTATTTGCTTGGGTATAATTGTTTGTTTTAAAAGTTTTCTTTTCAACTTGAACGCCGAATTGATAAATTAGATTTGTTGGGAAATAAAATTTCCTTTTATAATGAAAACAAATTTATATTAAGCTGGTTGATACTTTATAATGTATGTTTTTAGGATTTTTTGTGAAAAGCCTTATAAAATTACTTGTAATCTAACACACAATAAGGCGGGGGTGAAATATAAAATTCAAATTTAAATGAATATGTCCTTGATATACATAAAACACTGATATATTAGCCCGTATTTTACGATTACCTTTTTCAAGAAAAGTTAGAGGTAATTTGAGAAAATATTATATGTGATATAATATTTCTTTTAGTTAAAATATATAAAATATATTAATATTTAATTATTTCACAATTTTAATCAAATTTACTAATTCTATGTCTCATACATTGTAGGTAAAGTATTGGTCTCTATATTTAGGTACTATGAATCAATATCCTGGTATTCATTTTTATCCAGACAAGTAATGAATATAAAACTTTGTATAATATCTTTGATCACCAATTTAGACAGTTACTGTAAATTTAAAAATCGCATCGACAATTATATTATTTAACTTCCATAAGGCTTTTGAAATTATATATGGTTAAGACCATAGAGTAACAATACTACATAGAGTACCCACTCCGTGTTTATTTTATAAATTTGCGTATAGTGTCGCATAAAAGTAGTACATAATTTTTATTACAAAAATTCAAAAAGTTATGTAAATTTGTTTCTTTTGTTACCATTTTATACACTAAATTATATTATTTATTTTTTAGAAGCTACAAATTCAAATAATAATTATGTAGATAGATTTTGTAATTGATATCTATTTATAAACTTCTGCTTTCATTTGATTCTAATTGTATAAATGATTTATGATGTATTTTGTTATTTATTTTATGCATTTAGTAAATTCATCAAATTTGTTTTCAGTTTTATAGTAATTATTTTTTTACTGAAAAAATAACCGTGTTCTTTTGTATCAATTTTATACAGTTTTATTTGAAATATTTATTTTTCAAAGGTTTAAAATTCAAATAGTTATGTATATTTTAAATATACATATAATATTTGCATACTACTTTTTTTTAGGTGTCGCATAAAAGTTGTACTTAACCCGAAATATATCAAAACTTAATTTTAGCAAAAAATTTATTATAGATTTGAATTCTGCATATCAACATTGGTCAGTAGTTGTAAAATCACAGGTACATAGGTTCAAAATGTTTGAGTGGATACTCTATGTAGCTATATTTACTCTATGGTTTTAACCTTCTCGGTATTATTTTATTTGAGTTAGGGCTGATTTTATAAATGTTTGGGGTGGGGGAACTTCAATGAAAGGAAATATAATATAATCATTTAGCCATAAAGAACATCTAATTGAATTCAGAAATATATCATTTGAGATTAGATTATCACCATTTTATGACCAAAATGGGATAAAATGGTGATCAGGACAACCACAACAAAATTGTTATCATATACACCCACATAGCATACAGATAAATGAATATTTGCAAAGGTAAAATTACGCAATTTTTCAATTTCAATGATTTTGTCGCGTCTTATCAACATTTTAATTTAACGATGTATTGAATGTTAGAAAATCAGACCTCATATAAATACAGAGTATGAATATTTTTAGTTGGTTCGATTTGTCGGATCGCTAATTGAACTAACTTGATTTCTAATTTCAATTTGATGATCAATGCTATACTTATTGTGTTTTATATTTTGTAGTACCCAAGCGAATCAAACCCAAGTGAATCAAAACTAATAGCATTATGTGTTTTTACTGATTAAATTATAATTACATTATCAATTAAATATATTCTGAATTAAAATATGGCTCTCTTTCTTTCTCTCTGTCTGAAATACGTATAAAAGAAATTGTGATTGAACCTTAGCAAATTAAGAGATTTATATTCCAGAAAACACCTGGAACAAAGTATGACATTTTGAGGTACCTCACATTTTCAGTTCTCAAAATGTGAAGATTATCAGTCTGGGGCAGGTCCGCTAAACTGAAATTATTAGTAAAATGTATTTCATGGCAAGTAAATGGTTTAATAAATAGATTAAAACGTGTTTCTAGATCATCTGGCGGTTTTCGGTTGACTTCATTCACTACAAAAGAAATTTGAAAAATTCAGATTAATTTTCCTAAAGAGTGTTGAATGTGGAGAGACAGTCTTTGCGAAATTGACTTTCCCGCATGTCTTATGTGGAATATCTCATGTTGCGGAATTTAATCTAACATAGTGAAATCAGGCAAATACGGTGGTTGTCGAACCCGGGATGAGAGCTTGGAGCACTGGTTTCAACAGTGTTCTGCCTCGCTTGTGCATTCGGATGCGTTACTTTGGGGAGGCGCGGGAGGTTCGGCTGTGGCCTCGTACCTGCGAGGTTATTGCACGGAACAGGAACAGAACATTGTAATATGTATAATTTTAAAATATGGCATTCGACAACCTCAATAAAGGCATTTAGATAGGTGTCGAGTAAATACAAGAAGTACGATTTGCGAATGATCAAGGGACAGTAGCAGACACTGAACAAGAACAACAACGTAAAGCAGACAAAAGTAATGAGAATATCAAGAATGGGAAACAACCCAGTCAATATTACTCTGAATGGCCAACAAGTAAAACAAGTTAAGAGATTCAAATATTTAGTAGGAAAAAATACATCAGACGGAAGATGTAAAGAAGAAATTCGAACTAGAATAGCAATGGCAAAGACAGCATTTACAAAAAGGAGAGAATTTGTAACCAAGCGTCTTCAGACACAATGTGGAGCATACTTTTATATGGTTCTGAGACATGAACACTCCATGAAATGTGGATATGAAGAAAAATGCTGAAAATATCATAGCAAGACAAGAAGACTATTGAAGAAGTCTTAACGGATACTACCAAGAGAAGAGATAACCGACTGAAAACGGTCATTGAAGGCAGACTTCTTGGGAAAAGAAGCCAAGACAAATCAAGGAAAAACATGTTGACGATTCGTATTCAGATCTAAAGAAATTGGCACGTAATAGGGAACAGTGGAAAAGTGGAATCCATAAACATGGATCTTCCACAAGGCAGAGAACAAGATAAATAGATAGTACCTATCTGCATAATAAACAGTAAACTGTTCTGCATTTCTCATTCAAAACCTTCTTGAAGACTACTTTGAATTTGTTGCTTTTTACTTGTAGATACATATTTTGTATAAATAATCATTTCTGGATATCATTATTG
>JAUYWI010088608.1:0-12466 GCA_034780595.1 Parotoplana pacifica
ATTTGGTATAAAAATAAAATGGCGGATAGTGACCTTGAAATAAATTATAGATCCTTATCTATATTTTTTAATATTTGTTATTCATCGATCAAATGATCGTGCTGATTTTATATAATTTATATATAATTATCTAATTAGTTATTTAAAATTATTTTATTATTAGTATTATATGATTATAAATATATTTTTAAGAAAGTTACTTCATAAAACCTATAGATTTGTATGAAGTCAAGCCTCTATCTAATCCTTACTCACATGATGTATACTATATACACTGCATTTTTAAGACATCCTAGAGGAAAAGGTCTGGGGATGTCAAATCAGGAGAGTGAGCCAGCCACTCCACACATCCTTGATACACTATATTCAATAGCCTATGAAATTTTCATCTAACCAATTCCACACATTTAGCAAAAAAACAATTTAAAATGGGGGCTCTGTTTTATGTTTAAGAAATATCAATAGCTGCAAGAGTTTCACTCAATAAATATTTTTCAAAATATTCATAAATGAAATTGAAAGATTGTTATGCATGCATAATCTATTGGGTCTTGAAAATAATATAGCTTTTGCAGTATTGAGATTATTGATTTTTCTACTGTGGGAGAATTAATTAATAGACATCTGATTCATATGAAGCAATTTAGTTAGTGCCATATGTTGTAAGCCATATATTTAAATATTTATCTAGTCACAATTTTAAAGCTATCATGTAGATTAAAAGCAAATACATCAAGTTATTTGGTGAAAACTTTGTATCATGGAAATAATATTAGTTGTGTTGACATTCACACATACACCTGGCACCAAATTAATTACACCACTATTAAACAAACAGCAATATACATCTTGGTGGCTAACAATATTTAATAACTGAGGTACACTGTGTTTATTTTGCACTGAATTCTTTCTATACAATCCTAGTTGAAATTGGTTGAAATTTTATTGGCACTTGCATTATCCTAAATAAATCAATAATTGCCATTTATTTGGGTTGAGACAGCAACTTGTGTGCATTAACATTTATCAGACTGTTTATTTTTATTTGAGTTTTGTCATAGATTTATCATGGACATATTAGATATTAAATTATGTAAGTTTTTATTCATATTTCTTGCAAAATATAAAGTTTTAATAACTACTATTATGTATGAGCTAGTTAATGACCAATTATTTTAATCATTTTGATGTTTAATTAAAAATATACAATTTTAATAAAAAAATGGATCTTTTAATGAAAATTATGTTGGTGACAGCTATATCTCTTAAAAAATGAATAGGGCCAGTAGAACATTCTGTCTATATCCCATATTTAATATTTAGCCAAGGAGTTCAAAGATGAACAAAGAGAAGCTGTAAAAAGAAAGGAAAGTTCAAGGCATCTAAGAACATCTCACAGAGTTAAATGGCCTATCTAGTTATATTTGTATAATTTATTATCTATGGTAATGTTCATCACAAAAATGATTTTTAACCATTAATAATAAATTATTAATGGTTAAAAATCCTTTTTGTGATGTCTGTTACTGTAGTTATTTACTATATATGGTAACAGACATCACAAAAATTATTTATTAGTCAATAGAAAATAACAAATCAATGCACATTTTTAAATTATTTTAATTCACATTTGGCATTTTTAAAATAAAAATTTTGTTTAATAAGTGCAAATTAATTAATTTCATTTTTCTGTTTTGAAATTTTGATCATATTATGTCTATGTTTATTCACTGTTTAGGTAAATATCTAGTTGCAAATCTACAAACTGATTCCAATTTTGAGGTTGTATTTGTATGGAATAGAAATAAATCAGTATTTAATGGTAATCTCCCAGATTCATTGGTATTGAATGACCTTGAAGATGTTAAAAGAAGGTTTGTGTGTATTTTATGAATAGCCAGTGCATTTCATTAGGCAATGAATTTATTAAGTATAAATACTGTAGATACAAAGAAGAATAGTCACAATGATTAGAATTACTTGTTAGACTAAGTTGTAAGTTGTCACTAATTTTTAAACTTTTATTTTATGGTGACATATGTAGATGCTTGTGATGGTTTGCTAATTTTTATCATAATTTGGAACCTAGTTTAAAAAGTTGATTTTGTGTTTATAGATTAAATCAGAATTGCTTAGGTTTAGATATTGATTTAAGATTATAGAGTATATACATAGTAATAAATTATGCAGACAGAAATTTACTGTAATTACAAATTGACTAAAAAAATTGATTTTAGAAAAGTTGATTTGATAATTGAAGTAGCTCACCCATGCATCACTGTAGAATATGGGAAATTGATTTTAGAACATGCCAACTATATGGTAAGATGTTAAAAAATTTCATCTATTGCTTATATTTGTTTTGACAACTGTTATCATATCTCTGTTTTGACAACTGTGTGTTAATATATGTTTGTTTTGTCAGTGGTGTGTTTCTCATATGTCTGTTTTGACAACTGTATTTGTCTGTCATAGTTTCTTTTTGACAGTTGTATTTATTATATGTTTGTTTGATGACAGCTGTGTGTCTATCATATGTCTGTTTTGACAGTTGTGTTTATTATATGGTGTGTTCCAAGACTCTCTGGATTCTAATGAGTACCATTACATATCCTTTCAAAATATTCTTTGATGCATGAGAACAAGAAGTTTTCACTGGTTTATTTTTTCAAGATATTTATATACAATAGATATCTATGATAGACTGAATAATGGCTATCTATGCATTCAGATACACACATTTCTTTATGGATTCAGAATTCAAAGCATATCTGAAAATTATGAAGTACACAATAAGGGAAAGAATTATCATAACTGCATGGATTGTTTCTGATATGACGATAGAAGAAAGTTAATGTTTTTAGTAAAGTAGCACCCCCTAAATCTACTTTGCATGAATGGAATAAAGTTATTAGAAACTGGCAGTCTTGTAGCAGATTGACCTCAAAGTGGCAGACCTACCACCGTATCTGGTGATGCAAACAAGGAAAATGTTTTAGCTGCTATAAGAGAAGACCCAGCTTTATCAATTCATTGCTTATCATTACGAGTATCTATATCTTCAGTACAAATATTAAAAAAAGCAAGTATCACCCTTACAAACCTCAATGAAACTTCTAACATTTCAAAATTTCCTGGACCTTTGGGACACTGTATGTCTGTTTTTAACTTTGTCATATGTCTGTTTTGACAGCTCTGTTTTGTACCTACCATATTTTTGTTTTGTCAGCTGTGTGTTACCATATTTCTGTTTTGACAGTTGTGTTTATCATGTCTGTTTTTACATCTGTGTGTTTATCATGTGTCTGTTTTTCATCGCAGATCGGATCTCCTACTGCTCTATCTGATCGCGAGTTGCGTTCTGAACTATTGGCTATTGCAAATCAACATGATCACTCAATCTTCATCCCCACTGGCGCTCTCTGGGGTGGCGATGATATTCGTAATATGGCACAACTGGGAACATTGGAGGTGAGTGTAGTTGAGTTGTTGAATACCCAATTTCTGGCTATTCTACTTGAAATAGACATGGATAAGAGAGTAGGTCAGCTGTGGTGTTAAGATCTATTTACAGGAAAAGATTTAATGACGCCCATAACGAGACCGGCTTTATTTCGTTTCTATTCACAGTTTAGACGCAGATATTTGACTATTTGTTGCACTGGTCAATCATGCGAAAATACAGTTTTGGTCATCTGTTATATAAATTATAATCTAACAGTTTGTTAGAACAGTCATACGTTAGAAAAGACAATATCAGTCATTTGTTAGATTATTTTAATTCGTTTAATTTGTTTTCCTAACAAATGACCAGTCTGACGACTGACTGGATTTCAGTTATATAACAGATGACCAAATTACTGGTCTGACAGTGAAAATTATTTTTGTATGTTAGCTCTCGCTATATATGAATGTTCTTGTTTTTTAATGATATTTTAAAATATTAGAGCTAACAAGGTCAACATTTTATAAATTGTTATTTGTGTAAATTACTTGTAGATGTCCAATGTCCTTAATTTTGCTTCTTAAGTACCCAAGAATTTGAATTCATAGTATCTATTTTCAAATGTTTATTGAATTTGTTAGCTCTAATCATTTAATATATCATTTATTTAAAACCACATTAACATTCATATAGTGAGATCTAACAGCGAAAAATGATTTCACTTATTTTAAGTTTTGAGCCAACACATCTTTTGACCAATTAATTTGTGATTGTTTTTCAAAAGGGATGATGCTAGCTGAGGTTGACATGTAATTAAATGTATTTAAAAATAATAGTTATATAAAGAATTGCTTGTTGTTATTCCATATTGTTGCTCCTATCAGCGATTGCTAAGTTGAAATTGATTAGACGAAAGTTTATATATATGGTTACTAAAGTTGTATATTGTCTAATACCCATAAAAGCATTGTTCTATGTAATTATAAATGAATCATTGTTGCTATACAATATTTGCGTCCCTAGCAACAGTTCTTAAGAAAAGTATACGAATTAAAAGTTTATATATGGTAATTAAGGTTTACCATTTATTTGTCATACGTGTTACTATGCCTTAGTGGTGGCCCTGGCAACAGTTGCTAAGCGGAAAGTTGATTAGAAGAAAGTTCATATATGTTTAAAAGCATTGTTATATGATATATATTTTGTAAAAAGTCATTGTTGCTATGAAATTTTGGCGTCCCTAGCAATAGTTCTAAGAAAAAGAATATGAATTAAAACTTTATATATGGTAACTAAGGTTTTACATGGTCAAATACCCATATATATAACAACAATCCATTTTTACATATAAAAATGGATTGTTGTTATATTACATTGGTGTCCCTAGAACACAATTGTTAAATGAAAAGTTGATTACAAGAAAGTTCATAGATGATATTTTAGGGTTTCATGTTGTCAAATACCCATATAACTTTTTGTGATAAGGAAAAATTGGTGTCTCTAGCAACTGCACAAACATTGAGAACGATTTTTACTCCCAAAGATATTCGAGGTGCCAAATTTCATTAAAGTTGTTCATTGTTTAGACTGATATCGGTGCTGAAGAAGGAGGGCCTCTTATGCTGTTCTTGGGGTCATTATCTTATTCAAAGTAACATTTATGGTAATCGTTTCTTTTGAGAGACTATCATGGTGTTTTAACATGGTACTGTGATATTAGCATTAAAGGTTTTATCATCTGTTCCTCTCCCATTGTAATTCCTCTTGTCTAGATAGGCTGCACATAATGGGAGTTCCCCTCAAAGTCACCTTGAGATTTTTGACTTACGCTTTTTTGCCAAAGAAGAGGTCAAGGAAGATACCGCCGTGGTCTCGACGCTACAGGGGACCCTTTGCTGTGAAAAGTCTTCCACTTTGCATAGTCTCCTCGCGAGCGTAATCAGAGTGCGCTATGTCAATTCAGCCATAGTCTCGTTTTTGGCGAGTGTGGGCCGCCGATGCAGATGGAGAAAAAGAGACAAAATAAGAAAAAGCCATTTTTAAGACAATGTACATATTTCGTAAGCTAGTTAACTGATTTTGATAAAATTTCGCAAACTTACTTACCATCGGAGTCTGAATAGATGGCATAAATATGTGAACAGGAATCTATTCCACCTTTTAATGGCCCATTTAAACGATTCTATATAGGCAAGACTGAGCTAGGGAGCTATCAGCCCAATTACAATTGGCTTATAAGTGCCAAACCAATGACTGGATTGTTCAAATACGTGTTTTACAATTAAATTTTTATAATAAAATTTATCTCTTGATGATCTACATGTCTGTCAATAGATATTAAAGGTAATATGATAACTTTTTTGCTGATAAATTAATTCGATTTAATGTGTACAGAATCTGGTTGACTATAAGATCTTTCTATAAGCTGCTTTAGCGCTATTAAATAGATAAACATTAATACTAAATATTTTCTGGATAGTTTATTAGGTGCATTTGTAATATTATTGAATTAAATGAAGAAACAGTGCTATTTTATTCGTAAAGGGATATGTTATCAGTCTTTTAACTTTTTCACCTCTCTCCTTTTTTCAATCGCTATTTCAAGATACAGACCCATATAGTGTGTATTAGGTTATAAGAACCCTAATAAGCCACTTGATTACACAACGATAAAAGAAGGCAATAACATTCAAGACTTGTACAAAATTGCAGTAAACAACAGATTTGAGTTATTGGAGGACGAAGGGACTGTAGATAAAAACAAATGGCAGATTTTCCAGAAGGCAGTGGTAAGAGCTGCAAAAGAAGTGATACCACCAAAGAAGAAACAGATTAAGTATAGTTGGATGACTATGGAGATTATAGATTTGATGGAAGAGAGAAGGAAACATAAGGTTAGGAATAATGAAGAAAAGTACAAGGAACTTAATGATAAAGTCAAGAAGCAGTGTCTTAATGTCAAGGAAACATGGCTCAACAACAGATGTAAGGAGATGGAGAAACAGAGGTATACAGATCCCAAAGAAATGTACAAACATATTAAGGAGATGTATACAAAGAGAGGTGTACCTCAGCTGGTTGCCTCAAGTCAAAGGAGGGACGCATCATATTAGAGAAGGATACAATCATTTAGAGATGGACATCTATGATTTGTTTGATGATGAGAGGTGTATCCACCCAAATATCAGCAGGCAATTTGAAGGCCCAGACATTCTGCAATCTGCGTGCGGTACATTTTTTATTCACAATATGAAGAACAACACGGCAATTGAACCTGAATAGATAAGTGTTGAAATGATAAACAGTTTGGATCAACTGGAGATAGTTAAATTGACAGGTGTGAGAAAATCGATCTATATTACCCTGGACAATAAACTTAATAAGTCATGTGTAATGAAAATCTTGTTGACGGTGTTGATGAAACGAGTAAGAAATAAAAAGGACTGTTGAACCAGGAATGCAATATTAATGCAAAGAAAGGGCTATTGAAATGAAACTGGACCTGTATATGTGTTTTATCGATTACACCAAATCTTTTGATACAGTTAAGCAAAAGGAGCATATTGAGTGAAATTAATATCGATGGAAAAAACCTGAGAATCATCAGAAATCTGTACTGGAACCAGACTGCAGCGATCAGAGTTGGCAGTGATGTAAGAGAATTTGTTGAAATTAGAAAAGGAGTGCCGCAAGACTGTTTTTTCGTCTGACAACGAATGGGTCTTGAGAGAACTAGAAGAACTAAAGGGAGTGGTAATTGCAACATCTGAATCTGACCTTCAGCAGATAGTCAACAAAGTTGTGACTCAGAGCGAGAAAGAAAGGATTGTATATCAATTAAAATAAAACGGAATGTCTTGTGGTTACAAAACAGAAAGTTGTCTAGATCTGTAACAGTCTGAAGTAATCAAAAGAGGAAAATATGTGGCCAAGCTGGTTATGAAAAAACAAATTCAATTCAGGTGAGAAACTCTCTTTACCAGCATTGAACAGATACTTTGGCTATTTAAACTCGAAAGCAACAAGTCGATTGAGTACCGACTATCTTACACTACTTTTGCAGACAAGTAGTGGGAGCCCAGGATAGCTATTTCGACTTTGTTATGGTCTTATCAGCTAGGCATACCCAAACTTGTCAAAGCAAAGCTGGCCTTCTATCTGACTGCTTTGTTTTGACAAGTTTGGGTATGCCTAGCTGATGAGACCATAACAAGGTCGAAATAGTTTTCCTGGGCTCCAACTACGTCTGCAGAAGTAGTATAAGATAGTTGGTACTCAATTGACTTGTTGCTTTCGAGTTTAAGTAGCCAACTTATCTGTTCAATGCTGGTAAAGAGAGTTTCTCACCTGAATCTGAAGTAAGTAAATAATTTGAAATATCTTGGAAGCTAGATTACATCAGATGGGAGATTCGATAGAGAAATTAAGTTAGAAATATCTGTGGCAAAAGAGACATTCTCAACAATGAGCAATCTCTTTTGAAACTTAAAAATCATCTTAAAGAGAAGACTAAAAATTCTGGACTGTTATGTGATAGCTAATCTAAAATATGGATGTGAGAGTTGGACAATATCTAAGGAAATTGAGGAGCGCTTACAAGCAACAGAACTGTGGTTCCTTAGACGTATGATGAGGATCCAAGGAACAAGTCACACCTCAAACACAGCAGTTTTAGAGAGGGCAGGCAGACAGCGCATGTTACAAGACAATCTGGAAATAGCAACTGAGTTTTTTAGGCCACTGTATGAGTAAAGGAGAATAAATTCATTTTTCACTGGGAAAATACAAGGAAAGAAGGAGTGAGGACGCCAAATAACAACACTTTTGCAGAGCACCACAACAGACGGGTATGGAAGTAATTGAGCTTTTAAGATTAACAATGGACAAAATGGCATGGCATTTCATGGTTGCCAACGTCACTCGATAAGTCACTTTAAGAAGAATAAACTACCACAGGTGCAATTCTTTTGACAGATCAAAATCCATCCATAATTCTATTCCTAATCCTTTAGATTCTGCTAATTTTTTATATTGGTGTTAAATCTGAATCTAATATATCAATGATGCTATATTTAATATTCCAGATTCTAAGACTAATAGTAATTCTGAATTTATCAAATCTTTTCATAATACTATTCCTTATAATTCTGATGTCAGCATTTCTGTTTAATGCTGTTAATTCAGCAACAATTAATGGTTCCCTTTGTCGTAATGCTTCAAAAGGTTTACATAGTTTAGGTGATACTTGTTATTTAAATAGTTTAATCCAAATATTCAATTTTCTTAAAATCAATGGATATTAAAATTCCAACAATGAATAAATAAATTCATTGTTGCCAACATTAATTAATTAATAGTTCAGAGAGTTCTATCAGGTTAAGTTTTATCAAGGATGTTATTAGTTATTAAAATCTTATTATACTACAGATCAACAAGATATACTTGAAGCTTTCTTTAAATCATTAGTAATATCAATATTGATTTTAATGGTCTTTCTGAAACTATATACATTTGCTTCAATTTTTATTCCTTTTTGGCTAGTGATAAACACTTTAATTATATCATCAAACAGATTCATTATATTAATAGTAATCAATTTTATCATCAAACTAATAATAATTGATTTTGTAATAATTGTCAAATTGTAATATAACATTCTATCAATTTTCTCAGAACATTAACTATTTTAATCAACAGATTTAGTAATGCTAGTTCTGATAGACTTACTAAACACTGCAATAATATAGTTGTTCCTAATAACATTTCTTATAATAACCACAATTATTATATTTTTGGTATATTTGTTTTATTGGTTCTACAATCAACATTGGCCATTACATTTCTTATATAAGGAATATACATTGTTGGTATAAATGTAATGATTCCATTGTCCAAAAGTTGATTTTGCAATTTGAATAATAACTAGATTATGGGAAGAGTGACGGTTGTGTACACATAAAAATGGTATATACTCATCGTTGAGGGTCCTAAGTCCCGCACAATATTTATTTTTATTGTTTTGCATTTTAATTACTTTATATATTTCATTTCTGACTTAACTGTTTTATTGATTTGATTTTCGATGAACTAGATAGTACTTTCAATAACCAAGCTTGACTGACCATCATATTATCCTTCAGCTTGGGTGTAGAACAAGATGCACATGATTACATAGTTTTGATTTGATCTTGAAGGGATGTTTTTTATGTTGAAGCCATATTTTTACACATCTTTTGGTTAGATTATATTCATTGCTATGGTGTTAGTACTATCGAAGGCATGTAATATTTCAATTTTGTATGTTTACTGCAGATAATTATATATACATATACATAATCCCTTCTGTTTCATTTGTGTTACTTACTATCCGTTTTGACAAACTTAATAAAACAATTAATGCATTTATCATTTTTTCCTCTTTTGGTGTATACAGGGCCTGACCATCACCATGCGAAAACATCCAGATTCCCTTAAGGTGTGTGGCAGTTTAGTTGAGAAAAAAGAAGAGGCGCTTTCATTGCAGTCAGCGGTTGAGTTGTATAATGGTGAGAAAATTACAAGATATTTTTACAATGGTCACTGTATGTGCAAGTAGTGCAAGATACACTTTACAATGGTGGAATTTAGTATACGCTATTTCAGTTTTGTTTGGATAGATACTTACTTCAGTATAAAGAAAACCTAACTCGTGCATGAAATGAGGTAAATTAATGTGATGTAATCGCATTGCCATTGTTGAACTTCTCTCTACCTACTAATAGATTCCAGTTGGCTCACCGAATTTATTGTTTCTATATCCCTATAATATCCATAGAGTAAAGAGCTGCAGTGCCTGTCTAGCAAGTAGGTAAGATAAAACTTGATTTGAAGTGACTCATTATTTATCTTCCCACCAAAGCTAGTGAGCGTACCTACATAGAAAGACTTGCATCCACAGCAGCGCTAGTTCACTGCACAGTTATCTACTTATTTTGTAGACAGTTTAGTTTTGTTCAATGACGATTTTAATGTTGGTGAACTTTGACTCAGTATCGTGAACCATTCTGTTTGCTACCAAATGATAAATTAAATGAACAGTTTTGTTTTAACGTAGAAACCGACATCACTATTACACGTGCACCGTGTTCATGATAATTTTTGGTCACAATGTCATACTTTTTTAAATACATAATGACAACTTTTCTGAAATGTTATTGTATGATTGTATGAAAGAAACGCATTTATTGTACCAATTTCACCTAGTAGGCCAGTAAGTATTATGAAGTGCGATTATGTACCAACAAGATAGGATTTATTATAAATAAAAAGTAGAATAAGCAAAATAATTCTCCACCGGGCCACAATAAATTAAAATAATGCACCTACTCAAATTAATTCAAATTACAACTTTAACAATCAAGTTTATAATTAGTTAATTGTTGACTCTGTTGTACTGAATTTCAATTGGACTGGAACCGGCCGACCCCCTTGAAAAACCTAATAATTTGGGGCCGGTTTTGATTTTTGGGAGTAGTGGTGCGGTCTCCGAACATGTTGAGCCGTTGATTCATGTTCACCCACCGGGCAGAAGTTGGTTTTCTTGTCTCCGCCGTGCAGGCTGTCACTGTTATTTTCTTTTTCGATCTTATGCCTTTTATAGGTTGGTGTGACCAGTTCTGATCTGGGCCAGCAGCTTCTTCTGTTCGGTTGCGTCATGAATTTTCCATTTGCTATTTTCTTTATTGAACTTCTTGTGTGAGTCTTTAATTTCTTGTTGGCTTCTTTTGACTGGCAGATAAGCCGCATTGGAAGGTTATATGACCAGCAGGATGACGACTTTTCTCTACTTTCTTTGCTAGTGGCTAGGTGCACTGCAGCATTAAATCTGTTTCTGATCTACTCAGCGGCTTTTTTCTCCGTTTTCTTAAATGATGTGAGACCTGCTACCTCCGTTTTCAGTTCACTGGTGAGGGGGGAGGGTGGTGGTTGGGTTGTCATGGATATTGATTTGTTTTTTTGGAGATCCCATTCGCTAACACCTTGAGAGTGTTTCCAATGTAGTTGCCTCGATCGATAAAAATAAGTAATAGAGAGAAATCACAGAAATAGGTATGAACAGGATTTAGGAAAAAAAGTTTAGAATTTACTTTAAACTTTTCACTAATCTTGTTTTCTCTGATTTCTGTGATTTTTCTCTTTTACTGATTTTTCAGATTGTGATTTTAAAATTTATTATTTGAATTACTTTCTGTATCTTATTTTATTTTCGCCCCGGTAAACATCAAATTGTTTGCCTTGTTTCCTTTTTATTTATAATTCAACACGAGTTTGTCCAAATTTTTATTTTGTCTTATAGATAGGTTTTATCAATTATATTACATTAAGATTTCAATTTCATTTAATCTGTTTATGGTATAATTTCTAGTGGAGTAGATAAGTCGTGGTTTCGTGGTTCTACTCCACCAGTTCCGGTTCTGCTTTACTTCTCTATTGTAGGGTCTGTGTTGGGACTGTGTGCCCTGGCCCCCAACAATGTCAACTGTATGGCTGCCGCGGCCATTGCAGCATCCAATTTGGGCTTTGGCAGGACTCAAGGTTGTCTCATAGCAGACCCAAAGTAATAAACCTCAAAGCATCATTTGTTTCTTTTTAAAAATCGAAAAACTGCTGATATTTTGAATTTCGTTTGCTAAGTCTTATTTAAAATACTAAAGCTAAATAATGTGAAATTAAATCTGGTGTCGAGTTATTCAGTCATAGTTTTATTACTAGTTTTCGGTTTGTTGCTGCTGTGTAAGTTAAATTACGTAAACCTATTCGTAATTGCTAAGACGAGAGGGTTTTACTGAAACATTAAATATTTATTGATTTTAAATCGCATTTAATTGATATTGTTGTACCTATCGATTGTAGCATCTGTATACTAATATTATTGGCCAAACATGGCAAAAAGTGAGTTAGCTCGCACCATAAAATAATTGAAATATACATAAAAGTGAGTTAGCTCACCCCATAAAATAATTGAAATACACTCAAAACTGT